>JACJUM010002477.1:13701235-13737256 GCA_020976665.1 Heortia vitessoides
GTGGATGTGTGGATGTGTGGATGTGTGGATGTGTGGATGTGTGGATGTGTGGATGTGTGGATGTGTGGATGTGTGGATGTGTGGATGTGTGGATGTGTGGATGTGTGGATGTGTGGATGTGTGGATGTGTGGATGTGTGGATGTGTGGATGTGTAGATGTGTGTTCAATGGCTGATATGATGATGATGAATTAAAGTAAAAACTAAACTATAAGTGCTTACGTAATAATTATACTTAATTTGTAGGGTATTATCATTTTAACGAGGACTCAGAACCAAAATAATGCAAGAGTTATATATTAAATTCTGTTATGAATATATGTATGCTACGGATATCCGATAGTTACGGATACAATTATGGATCTCCGTAACATCTCTATTTGTAATGTGTAATTTGTAAACAAAATTTTATACATTTCCTTTTATAGGGCCAGGTAGACCAACAAGCATTCAGTCCGCTTGGTTGTAAGCGTCACAGCGGCCTTTAGACGCTCGTAATGTCACAAGGATATCACTAAAGCATTGTCAACCTTGTGACTTGAAGATATAATGTCTCATTTCCCAGTAATTTCACTGCCTCTCTCACCCTTCAAACTGGAACACAGCAATGGGAATACTGCTGGCAGTAAAAATAGGTGAGAGTGTTGTGCTTGTAGTAACCTAGATTTAGTTATGATGTATTGAATATCAGGTCATAATCATATTAAGTGTATTCATGATCCTCAGGGTCCTGGTCATCAGGGTCGTCTCTATGATAAATGTTAAGTTTTCTCTATTATAAAATTGGTTTGACAGGCCCGACGGCTAAGACGGCAGTGATCCTATCTTGTGCTCTAAAGGTCGAGGGTTTGATTTCCTACCTAGACAAATATTTATATGCTATATAAGCACTTTTTCTGCGTCTGGGTGTTATTTATATTTATTCAAATATGAAATTTGTATTTCTTATGTTGCCTGATACTCATAGCACAAGTGCTTTAAACTGTCTACTAGTCAGGTCAACGTACGAGATGTCGCGTGATATTTATGTTATTATTATATAATATTTTAATTATTTTCTCTTTGAAAATATTAATGTTATATATTTATTTTATTGCCAATTAAAAATAATACCTGAATTAGGTAAAATAATCATTGAAATTGCATTTAAACTGTTAATTCATGCATATAGTAGAAGATAGGTTAATATTATAAATAAGTGAGTAAGTATAAATAGGTCAAAAGAAAGGCGTATACTTATTTAAAAAATAATAATTTATTTTAAATACAAAAACACTGGTCAGGCAACGTTAATTTTGTGACATTTGTTCCTACGACATATTAATACTCGCTTATTCTCTAATTGTTACATTTGTCATGGTGTCAACCCTAATCTAGTTAACATTAGGGAAATTACAGTTTGTGATGCTGTCGGGATGAAGGCTACTATACTCCTTACTCCTTCTAACATAGCTTCACTCGATTGACAGATGTCAGTGTCACGCATCGCCCGAATTATTTACGTCATTGTGACAGCTGTCATTTTAATCAAGCTATGTTTTAGGAATATACGTCACACAAAAACAAACGAATGGATTTTGATGACACTGCACAATATGGTTCGTACGCAAAAACAATATACAGACTACAATGTACAAATATGCTAGTGGTCACCCGCGAAATGGTAAATACATAGTATAAAACAGAGTCGTTTTCCACCGTCATGTATAATATAACACTGATAATTATAGTTTTTTACTGTGATATCGTATATAAACAATTTTTTCCGAATACATTACTAATGCAGGCTAAGCCCAATAAGATACATCAATCAATCAATTAAGATAGAAGAGAATAGATGTAGACGGGATGACAAAGTAAAAATCGCTTTGTAGCTTCTGACATCTTTGACATATTTGCAATGTGTTGCCGCCTGTTTCTAGTGCTATATCTGGCGTGTAAATAATTTAATTAGTGTTGCCAGATATTAATATAATTTTTTCTTGTATATATATATCTAACTGGGACAAAAAATTAAAATTTCTAGTCTTGTCATTAGTAAGACCATTGCAAAATTGAGTTACAAAACCATAGGTAAAACTACAGCGAAAGTTGTGTCACCGTTCTCTAGGTTTTCCACGTAGATTGACTGACGACGGATCAAGAAACAATCATTGGGAATCTCTTAGAAGTAAACACATAGCTATGGATTGCCGACAGAGTAGAATAGTACCTCCACCTGTACCAGGTGTCGTCACAGGCGATTCAGGTACCGGAACCGATAGATGGCGGTATATTCACAGAAACAGCGTAGCTCAAATGAAACACGACGGAGGAGGGCAGCAGCATTTCCGTCGTGAGGCTACGCTCTGTCGTAGCAAACAATAAATTTCCTCTTTCTTGGAGAGTTCTACATCCAGTGGTGGATGTATTGCGGCTGCTATGGTGATTATGTAAACATATGTAGCAGTGGACTATGGCTGATATCATTTCTTCTACCAGACAAGACTAGGCAAAACTGGCAACACATGTATATTAAAGCGTCCGAGTTTTAATGACAGTCCTTAAAATAAATAATGATGAATAAAAGAAAAAAATAAACTATCCTAGTCCTCTACCTCCAAAATCACAATCTATTACTACATCGTTTTTGGATATTGACAAATATGCGTAACATGATTTGTAATTATGATTGGTGAACATTAGATAAAGAGAAAAACTCTCTTATGTATTAAAAGCCTATGTCTTATTTTAAATAATATTAACTGAATTTCTCGAAGTGGCGTAACGCGGACAGAGCTGTAGTGTTGTAGAGAGCGTTAGGTGACGCTGGTATCGGCAATGCAACAAAACTATTTGTTTACAACGATAAACTAGTGTGTAAACAGTTTAGTTTTCAACTAGTTGTCTATGTCTTCAGGCGTCGCGCGATTTTCCATTGACAAGCTTTAGCGAAACAGATTCTTGGACTGTTCACAGGTGGTTTATCATGTTATCGAAGAAATATCGTTAACGGATAAATTGATTGATTAAAGAATTTTTGTCATTATGTAGTCTTTCTACAGAATTTTCCAAAAATGATTACACAATCAATGTGACAACGAATCACTGGTACGACTCTTTCCACGTATTACTTAATTCATGGTATGCATATACACCACCAGTTACTCCACTCCTTTAATATAGCTTGATTAGAATGACAGGTGTCAAAACAGTTGTGTCGCACGATTTATTTAAATTGGCATTAAGGTATTTAACATCATTATTTGTTATCAATTTTACAATTTTAATAATTGTTTTATCATATTACATAAAATTAATTTAAAATTAACATAAAAAGCCATAGACATAATTAAAAACACGTCAGTTTGACATCTGTCATTCTAATCATGGTATATTTAAGGGCCTATGGTACTAAAACTATAAATGAGTTCCCTCGGTCTATCTCCTATTGGCGCCCATCATCTTTTCCTGGAGCCAGGGCACGAAATGCGTGACCCGAGAATAGACCCCGGGGAAGCCCGCTTCCGCGCATCGTCTGCCGAACGACACCACCCCGATCTGGTAGAAATGGGTGGTGTAGTCCATGTCGTTCCACTGTAACGAGGTTGAATAGAGTTAATTAAGCAGAAAAACAAAGGAAATAACGTTTACAGATTGCGCCAACAGATGGCGCGAGTAATTAGCGACACCAGATCACACAAAATGAAAAGGAAAATTTGTGTGCATCATTGTTGGAAAGATAAAGAGTCATACCGCTACACAGTTTTACTATAATGTCTGTTTTATTTGTTCAGATCAAAACCACCAGGTGGCAGGAATGTCTGTGTCTACTCCGGTTGATTTTAATCAAGACATTCTCTTGAGGAACGCACTACTTGCCTTAACTAATCTGAAATGATCAATCTTCTTTTACATATAAGTTTATTTATAGACTCATCCTTACTAATATTATAAATGTGTAAGTAACTCTGTCTGTCTGTCTGTCTGTTACGCTTTCCCGCTTAAACCTCTCAACCGATTTTGATGAAATTTAGCACAGACAATCTTTAAACCCTGAGAAATGACATAGCATATTTTTTAATTCGAAATAAGGGTTGTAAGTGGTTGAAAAATGAGATGAAAAGTTGTATGGAAGTGTCGCTGGGAAAACCTCCGGGAAGTCATTCCACGATCTTAGCGTACGCAAGAGGCAATGAGATTCTAAAGCCCTGTCGCAACATGCCAACCAACAACAAAGCCCCAGCAACCTCAAAACAAAGCAAATTGTATAAGCGATAAAACACACACAAGGAGTCAAAGTCTCTCCTTAGCATCATGTTTTCGAACCAAGTCTATACTTTACTTACAATGGGCTGCATGAGCGGTCCTCCACTGTCCCCTTGGCAGGCGTCCTTGCCCCCTTGTTTGAACCCGGCACAGAGCACACGCTCGTCGATCTGCTGCTTCGTGTACTTGGAGTATGCCTCTACGCAGTAGTCGTTGCTCACCACCGGCAGCTGCAGCGCTTGTAGGTGGGTAGCGGATGGTCCACCTGTGAATTGGGTGATAATGTTGAATAAATATTTATTTAGTATGTTTCTAGTTTATAGCTTATGGAAGATAAGGAGCATTTCGACTCTATATACTTTCTAATCCTTGTATATATATATGGTATATGGTGAATATTTTTCGGTATTTAGTTCGCAGAACCGATGGCCGATGGATTCGTAAGGTTCTGGAATGAAGACCACGTACCGGCAAGTGCAGCGTAGGTCGTCCATCCGCAAGATGGACAGACGTTCTGACTAAAACCGCAGGATCGCGCTGGACACAGGCCGCATACAACTGGTCCTATAGGAGATTACTTGGGGAGCCTATGTCCAGCGGTGGACGTCTTATGACTAATATGTTGATAGTAAATAAATAAACACTGGTCACTCTCTTTCTTCGGAGAACCTATTGCTGGACTATTACTTGAGGTCAATGAGAAATCCTATGCGACGATTACGATAACGATTGCCGAAAGGAACATCGAAGAAAAAATTAAATAATTACGATTCATTAAAGCAGTAGTTTTATTCCTGAACCAATTTTAAGTTCAATGTTTATTATATAGAGTTCCCTATCAAATGAGAAATATAAAAATCTGTATCTTTGTGTAAATCTAACTGGATAAGTCTATTAATTGCGTTGTATTTTCTATTACTCTATGGTACTTACGGAATTCTGTGTCTCCCCAGCCCGCGATAATAGGGTTGTAGTTCTCGAAGCTTCTCGCTCTTAACTCGCTATCTTTCGGTATGCAAATCGGTTTGATCAAATCTGAATAAAAAAATATTAAATAAGTAACATGGGAGATTCATTGACCACTGTAAATTATTAAATCACACAGAGCAACCGCAGCTGAAGACCTCATTAAGGCACCGTCTATTGTCAATTCATGTGTTCATTTGTCAATTTTCTTTGAAATATTTGAAGAAATATCGGCCTTTAAATTTGTAAATGTGAACGTTCCTACGAATCCATATTTTAAAATACTTGAGAAAATTAAAGGGGACCAATTTTTTTTTATATCTTGACTAACTTCGGTGTGGATTTTATTTCAGTTAGATCAAATATCAACTAGTTTACTAATGTTTTTTTTTTGTTTTCTGTCTAACAAGCCATCTTTCGTTACCAAGTTGAACCAACATAACTTCACAAATACAATCTAGTTCAGATAAAACTATATAGATGCCGTTAAATTTTGAATGCATTGAGAAATGTAAGACAGCTTAGATCTTATCAACTATGTATCTGGAGTATAACTTCATCCGGTCTTCGTTCTTCTGAACTTACCAGTAAAGGCGATATCATGGTCAAGCAACAGGAGGCCGATGTCGTTGGTAAAGGCTTCGGGGCTGTACTCCTCATGCTTGATCTTTTCTTTGATCATGACGTCGACGGGAGTTGCTCCCTCGTCCTCTTTTTCAATGTCCAATTCGCCAAGGCGGACTATGTATCTTTGGTAAACAAAAAAGGCATCAAGTAAAAAACTTAATTTAAAAGATCAATGCTACTAATATTCCAATCAAACATTTATTCTGTAATTTCTGACGGTTGTATTTAAATACCAAATAAAATTCGCGAGGTACCGGCAGAGTAGAATAGTACCAGGTGTCGTAAGAGGCGACTAAGATACCAGAACCGACAGATGGCGGTATATCCGGAACAGTATAGCTCATATGCACAGCACGAAGATCGGCTGCAGCGTCCCCTTTACGATAGCTGCGCTCTGCGATTGCTAACACGCCTATTACATTTACATTACATTTACATTACAGCGCGGCAATTATGGACAAAATTCCCCATTTCTCGGAGAAGTCAATGTCCAGCAGTGGACTTCCAATGGCTGATATGATGATGGTGGGTACAGTTGTGAACTGTGAATAGTTCGCGTACAGACAAAGATCACTTTGATAGACCTCTTTAAGTTCGAATCCATCAATCTTGCCTCTGGATATCATCATATCACATATAGTTTTCGTCTAGTCCATCGAGGTGCAGGCGTGATGGCAAACGGAGCGTAGAATTGCAGCAGGAATACTGCTTCCCTTGCACACACTGTTTTATCTAGGCTTCGCTGTTACAGAAAGATATTTTTTATTTAATGTTATAAATTCAGCACACAAGCATACGGTCGGCTTGATGACTAACGCCGCCGCAGCCAATAGACACTCGTGCCATGACAAAGATATCACTAGAGTGTCACCAACCTTGTGAATACTATGTCACATTTACCCAGTAATTTCACTGCCTCTTTCACCCTTTAGACCGGAACAGCAATGCGAACATTGCTATTTGGTGGTAGAAATAGGTGAGAGTGAGGTACTTATGCAGGCAACCTTTGTAAGAGGTCTACTTCTAGCTACACTACAAAAGGTATAGTTGCCAGTATCTAATACGTCTGCCAATGGTTATGGAGCCTAGTACTTACTTAGGTAGTACAGAGCTTGAATTTGGAGATTAAGAATTCGTTGCTTGAGCGGAAATTGAAAAAAAAGACAATAATGCGGTTTATAAAGTGGAATGCAGTTTCAAGTTTAGGACTCACGGTTCAGGTCACGTTAAATGGACTTATAATTATTTACGATACTCCATGCTTGAGGATAAATTCCTAAAGTATATGTCGATCGCCTTGACCATAAGGATGGACGATAAATTAATTAACTTCTAGTTAATGTTTATTACTTTGTTATTGTGGTCAGATGGGCCACTGTTAGAATAGATAAAATATATATATATATCTAGTAATAAACTTAGTACTAGAAATAATGATGATACTAAGATCTGTTCGTCACAAGACATTGTGTTATATTTTAAAATTGATGTTAGCTTTTCATCATCATCATCATTATCATCAAACCAGCCATTGAAAGTCATACCACCGCTGGACATAGGCCTCCCCTAGTAAGGGGGAATTTTGCTTATATTTGCCGCGTTGGACAAGCTAGTTGCCTATCGTGCAGCGTTTGTTTTTATATAGAATCTTTATTGTTACGGTTACTTTTCATCATCATTGTCATCATAGCAGCCAAGAAACGACCACCACTGGACCAAGGCGTCCTAAACAAAGGGCATGAATATCCCACAGCATCTCATACATTGACCTGACATCGAGGTAAGTCGCTTAAAGCACTTGTGTTATCCGCATCGGACAGATGCTTTAACGCCCACTCATAGAATAAACACATTATAAATGTTTGTCCTGGGTGGGGATCAACCTATGACCCCTGGCGCATAAGATAGGATCACTACCATCAACGCCATCGGATCCGTCGTTTATTGTAAGCTTTTTTGTTGTAGCTACAGCGGCTTTTGGTAAACTATTGTTGATGTTTCAATGCAGGGTCACTGGAGCAAAAGGAATGGAGCACTGGCAATGGTCGATCATTACGAATAGCCCAATGCGCATTGGTCATTATAAAGACTAAATGTAGACGGTAATTGGAGAGTGAAACAGTACTTTCCTTTGCACCAGGTGTCATAAGAGGCGACTGAGGTGCCGGAACCGACAGATGGCGGTAAATACATCCGAAAAAGTGAAGCTAAAACGTAGAAAGTGGAAAGGGTTTTTGGGCATTTAGCCCGATTGTCCAGCGCGGTAATAATGGAGAAAATTTCCCTTTTCTGGGAAGGCTTATGTCCAGCTGTGGATTTCCAATGACTGGCATGATGATGATGATAATGAAAAACCAACATCAATTTTAAAATATGACGCAATGTCTTATGACGTACACATCTTAGAATCATCATTATTTATAGTACTTAGTTTAGATGACATCGACATAATCAAGAATTCCTATCCTACCTATATATTGTACTTTATTCGTCAACGTCGATCGTTCATAGTTTAGTTCTGTATCAGTTGTCGTAGACTAAGATACCGGAACCAACAGGATGGCTGCAGCATCTATATATATAAAATCTAAGAGATGGGTCATCTGACTACAATAACAAGTGGTTGTTAAACACCTGATCTGAGAAATTGCTTCAATTCACCGATCATAATGACCGCGTCACAAGCACCTCATATATATATTGTGTATTGTATATATGTACATAATATTTAATGATGACTGGTCACTTGCCCATTATGTGCTTTGCCATAACACCGGTGTTTGTCCACGATAATAAATATTTACTTAAAATATATATAATGACATGTACTTTGTTGCATTCATGTTTATATAAACATTCATTTATGTATTCAAATCATTCGTAATAATGCATACTGCTTAGTAATTATTTGAGGAGGAACTGACGAGATTGGCATTCGTAAATATTGATAATGTTGGTGGAGAAGCAAGGATTTATACGAGGTAGACATCATACAAAGGTTGTGATGTGTGAAAATATTGCTGTGTTCCGGTTTGAAGGGTGAGAGAGGCAGTTAAATTTCTGGGTAATATAACATAAAATTTCGTAATAGCACGTTTTACTCTCCGCTTGAAGGTACATAGTCTCTCTTCTCTAGGGCATCACTAGTCTGTCGACAGTCAATTTTGTGTGCTAAGTGTCCTGCCCATTGATGCTAATCTGACGTTATAGCGGAATATGGCTCTTTTACAGATCTCCTCTTTCCTGATTCGATTGAGCTAGGAGACTGAGCATTTCTTCTCTATAGCTTGTTTGGTGATAACTTGTTTTAAATTTATCTTAACTTTGTTACACTAATCATCAAAAATAGTGTTACCATTTGACAATACTTTATTAAGAATGGCAACCCTATGTTTTTGTTGAAGAGTCTAGGTGGGACCTTAAACTCATTATCACACGCTGTCAAAATAATCTTTAAAGAAAACAGCCGAAATCTTTAATAGTTTTAGAAAATACTTACAAGTCGGATTCTTTGCCGTGAATACAATGTGCTGCAGTCAGCACATGTTTTCGGCTAACCAAGGAGCCTCCACACAGCCAGCGCGCGTTAGGGCTCCGCCTGCTTTTGTAGCCTAGCAGCGCCATCCATGGGAAGTCACCTGAAGATGAACATAGATTGTGAATATATGGAGATATCAACACTGCTTTAATAGAGGGACAACTTTTTTGTATATCAAGAACGTAGTAGTTTACTAGCGTAGTAATTTGAATATATGAAAGGATTTGTCAGCCTGACTGACTAACTGACTGACTGACATATTACCGCAAGGTGTAAAGTGTAAGGGTTTGAAACTAGAAATTTTGCACAGGGGTTGCTTTAATAATATAAGGCAGCAGTTAGAAGGAATTAAAAGTTTACACCTAAAAAGGTAAAACGGGGAGAAGTTACTATAAAGCTTTGCTTTGAAGTAATTCTAATAAAATTTAGTTTAAAGGTTCTCCATTGAAAGTCATGAACCACGTGTAAAATATTTTTACAAAAATCCTTCCTTGAAGGGATAAAAAGAGGGTGCAAAGTTAGTATGAAAGTCCTAAAACTTAGCGCGGGTGAAACCGCAGGGCGCTGCTGGTTTCGATGTATAGAATTTTAGGGCTTTAATTACAAAATAATCGACCGTATCGTAATTAGGTTCCGGCATGATATAATAGTACCTTTATCTTTATCAGATGTTGTATAAGGCGACTGAGAAACCCAAATTGGCAGATGACTTTAAATCCATAAAAAGAAGCGCTTGTCAAACGTATCGGGCGAAAACAGAATATTTTCACCACGAATCAATTCTCTTATTACTACCACCGTGGTAAAAATACCGCAAAATAAAATCAATGACCACTCCTAGGACCCTACGCAAGGTCTCACTAGAAATCCTTAACACTATTGACTGTCGTTAAAATACTATTCTCATCTCTACTTTCAATTGATCATATACACATCCCTAGTTTTCCCGCTATCTTCTGTCACTTAATTTGTAACTTTGACGTGCTTACTTCGAATAATGATTGTGAAACTATGTAAGTTTACAAAATAAATTATTTTTTTATTTATTACTTCTAAGAGTAACTGCAGTTCTAATATAATTAATAATATTTAACGACCTTATATATTGAGAAATGTTATTACGTAGTGCATACTTGTAATTGGAAAAACCGTTTTATTCTGTCATAGACTAGCCTCGGTCTTACGCAGTCAAGGTAAAAAAATATGTAAAGATTTCACGCAGTGACCCGACAGTTATCGACTGTTGAACAATATTTAATAATTAATCATCGTTTGTCTAGACCCAGCACATTTCAATGTTAGGTGCATACGTGTGCTGTGTAATGGCGATCATAACATTGAGTATAACATTAAGAGTACTGGTAACACTGAAGATTAACCGATTATGTTACTAAAAACCTGGAGCTTGGGAATCGAAGTCATATCATTTGGCAATATTCTCTATAGTATACGTATCATCATCATCAGGCCAGCCATTCAAGGTCCAATGCTAGACATAGGCTTCCCCAAAAAAGGGGGAATATTTCCCATAACTGCCGCGCTGGTTAAGCGTAATCGCGGAGAGCAGCTATCGCGACGTGGATGCTGCTGCCCATCCCCACCCTGTGCATTTAAGCTACAGAGCTTCGTATGGATATACCGCCATCTGTTGGTTCTGGTACCTTAGTCGCCTCATACTACACCTGGTATAGAGGGAGGTACTATTTTACTCTACCGGTACCTCACGGCCTAGTACGTTATACGTTCCGTACGTACCTAGTACACATATATGTAGTTATCAAACATCGCAATCGATATTAATCTGTAACAGCCAGATATTGAGTTCAAAATTAAGTGTATAAATTTGACAGATTTGGGTCGGTTGATCTGTTCCCTCTGTTCTTAATAACTTAAAACCAAAATTAAATAAGTATTTTGATTATTATTCCTTTCTGCAGCAAACTGTTTGTGTTATTTAATCAAAAACTTACCAAGTTTAGCGTTGACTCCGCCTACAACTCTGCTAAATGAAGCGTTGCTAACCCCGCAGATTGGGGGCTCGGGGAATGCTTCGACGTAGTTATTTCCAGTTGTCCCCTCTGGCTCGAGTACGGGGGCGATTGTCGTCGTTGTTGTTGTTGTGGTTGTCGTTGGCAGCTCGGAGGGTATGGCGGGATGCGGGCAGCACACCTAATTGGAAAATAACTTAGTTAAAAAAATGTAACAATTGAAAATTCCCATTTGTTCGTTTCTTCTTAAGTATGTGAAAAGAATATTGTGTGTCTTTGTAATCAGGCCATCTTACTTTTACTGATAGACTCTGACAATCACTTCGAGGAAGACAAAATATGTTATACACATTTGTATAGTAAAGACAGGACAACGTCGGGTTAGCAAGTGCAGTTTACTTTGATAATAATTAATAAATAAATAAATTCACACAACTTCTCATACTTTGAACTGCCTCCGTGATAAGTCACTTAAAGCACTTGTGTTTCTGACATCAGACAACAGAGTACTTACAAATATAACATATAATCAACATCCAGACACAGAACAAATACAAATATCATCACATAAATATTTGTCCTGAGTGGGGATCGAACTCACGACCTTTGGCGTACAAGATAGTATCACTACTACCTTTTGCGCCAACGAGGATGTCGTTATGCAAACCTTAGGGTTAGTGCCTTCAAATCCGCAGTGCGCTCGCCTGAGGAGCAGCAGCGTGTCAGGGTTTGATCGTGCGGTCTTCAACTGCTGGTAGTAGGGCTGGCACTGCTGTATGACGATGCAGGTGCCCACTGACTTGTCGACGGTCTCGCATGTTTCTTCTGTAGTATCAAAAAGTACATATTAATTGTCATCTTCAGCCGTTGAACATCCGCTGCTGGACACTGGTAAAAAAAGGGAAATTTTGCAGGCGTGATGGCAGTCGCAGCGCGTAGCTTCGCGACAGGAATGCTGCTGCTCATTGCCGCCCTGTTGAATTTGAGCTATGTTGTTTCAGGTGGATATATCCCCATCTATCGATTTCGATCCTTACGGTACTCTCCCGGTACCTCACGGCTTAGCATATGAACAATATTTATTATTTTTATTACACCCATTGGAAGGTCACTGCTGGACATAGGCCTCCTCAAGAAACGGGGAATTTTACCCATAATTGCCGCGCCGGACAAGCGTGCTAGCAATGGCAGAGCGCAGCTTTGGCGACGGGGATACTGCTGCACATCCCCACCGCCATCTGTCGGTTCTGGTACCTTAGTCGCCTCTAATGACTTCTCGTATTGAGGTATTTTACTCTTAACTATAATTAATGTATGAATCCCTGAACACTAAACCCGGTGTGAATAATATAAATGACACATTATGATGCAAATACCATGATACCAGGAAGATAAGAGCTCGTGCGAAGCTACTAAATTGACATCTGCGATACTAATCAAGCTATATATAAAGAATATATATATATATATATATATATATATATATATATATATTGGGTTTTACGTGCCTTTTCTATTTTATAAAGTCTATTTGCGTGATTCAGCTAATTTGATTTGAAAGGTCATATCAAATTAGGGCCTTGAAGGGCTGGCAGACTGCGCACCTTTCGCAACCTTATTGACTGAGTCAGTGTGTCGCAAACCGCGTACACACGCAACAGAGCAACCATCCCAAACATGTCAATACTTCTCAATCGATATTAATCTATAATAGCGAGAAGTTGAGTTTAAATTTAATTGTAAACATTTGATAGATTTGAGAAGGTTATTGCTTACCAAACGTACTGTATATAGAGAATACATAGATATAAAAAATAAGACCAGAACTGACATATTTATTTTCTGAGACCAGTATAGCATTTGTAATATCACAAGGATATCACTAGCGCTTGCCAACCTTGTGACTTGAAAATAATATTACATTACCCACTAATTTCTCTCATCGGGACTTCACTTTCTGCCGCCAAACATTTTGTATTACTGTTCGAAGGGAGGAAGGGCAGTGGAATTACTGGGTAATGTGATATAAAAACTTCCAGTCATAAAGTTGGTAACAAGCTAGTGATAATCTGTTGATATTATAAGACTTACTATCTATATAAATATAAAAATAAAGGTACTTACACCTTATTCTTTAGTTTTTAAAATACCAGTTTAAAATGAATACATGTTTGATTAGGATCTTTGACAGCAATTTAGATGTTATAAGGCAGTTGACTGACTCAACAAGCGGAAAGGTGACCCGAAACTCATACATTGACCTGACTTGTTAATAAATAACTTAAAGCACGCTTTACAATTATCAGATAAAAGAGGATATGTCTTTTAAGTTTAATAAGCCGACAAACAAGCGTGATAGTAGACGTCACCAAAGTCGATACACGTTGGTATTATCACCATTATCATAAGAGTGTCACCAACGTCTTGCCAACCTTGAAAATTGTACATATTATATCACATTACCGAGTAATTTCACCTATCGTATTGGAACACAATAATGAAAACACTGCTGTTTGGTGGTAAAAATAGGTGACGTCGATTTTTATTGAAATAAACAAATAATATTTCCCTTTTATATATTAGTGGCGGTTTATTATATAAGGCGATTTTTTTAGTTATTTACCGAGGTTGTATATCAGAGTAACACATAGGCTATAATTAATAAAATTTTGGTTAAAATATAACGAAGTGTTGTTAGCAACCTTAACGCCTGCCAAATTTCATCCGCAAATATGCTTTACATGTGTTTGAGGTGCATACAGCAATGAAAGTTTTTTACATCTACATTATAAAAAAATTCACACACACCACATCTCATCCGACATAAGTCGGTTAAACCACTTGTGTTGCGGATGTCACACATCAGAGGAATTACAAATATACTTAGATACATATGAATAACACCCAGACACAGAACATATATATACGTATTTGCTCTATTTGAAGAGTCAATGCCAGAATAACAGGTTTAAAAAAAGAATTATTAAAGTATGTGTACCGTAGTTATAACAAAATCAAGCATTTAATATTTTTTTGTCGAAATGTTTAATTGAACTGCAAAATTTTGAGGGGGCCGATGGCGCAAATGGTAGTGATCCTATCTTATGCGCCAGAGGTCGTGGGTGCGATCTCTACCCAAGACACAAGTTTGTGTTTGTCCCGTGTCTGGGTGTTAAAAATATGTATTTAAGTATTATATTTTTGATTCCTCTGTTGTCTCATGTTCGTTACGTTAAGTGCTTTATGCGTCTTACCACGGAGTCAGGTTAATGTATGAAATATTATATTAAACGGCTGAATTAATTCTAACAGGAATTTCACCAGCGCATAGCTCAGTTACGTCCCAAGGGTTCACTTTAGGCAATTTTAATTATTTATTGCCGTATGGTATCAACAGAGTAGAATAGTGCCTTCCCATGTACCAGGTATCGTAAGAGGCGACTTAGGTACTAGAACCGACAAGTGGCGGTGTATCTACCCGAAATAAGTGTAGCTCAAATACAACAGGGCGGGGATGGGCCGCAGCATTCCTGTCGCTTCGCTCTGCGGTTGCCACCACGCTAGCCAGCGCTGCAATTATTGGCAAATTCCACATTTCATCGGGAGGCCCATGTTCAGTAGTGGACATTTTCTGTCTGTCATGATGATGATGCCATGATGATGATGATGATGATAAACTATTTATTATTCGCACGGGAACGAGAAATACATGTGAAACCGCGGGGCGATGCTAGTTATTTTCAATACAACTATACAATGAACTGTGTGTGACGTAAATACCAAAGTTTAAACACCGCAAACACGGCATACATTAAGGATTTCTATTCGTGTCTTACTTTGAGACCAAAGAGTTTTCCTAATAATTAACTACCGCAGAGGTTGCTGCCTAATCACACAGACAGTCCAAACATTGACTCATACCCGCCGCAATTCTCCGTTGACATTGAAAACGAACAAGCTTTAGACGGGATTAGGCGCGCTTTGAAAGGTAACATACAAGGTGAGATTAAAATTTGATTATATTATATTTATATGTAGATATCATATTTAACGGTCCCGATGGCGCAGATGATAGTGATCCTATATTGTACGCCAGGGGTCGTGGGTTCGATTCCCACCAAGAGCAAACATTTATATGATAATATTTGTGTTTGTTCTGTATCTGGGTGTTTAATATATTTTAAAGTAGTGTATTTGTGATTCCTGTATTTTTTGGCGTCTAAAACACAAGTGCTTTAAGCGAATTACCACGGAGTCAGGTCAATGTATAATGTATATGGGAAAATATATATATATATATATATATATATATATATATTTATTCCCACAACATTTCATACATTGATCTGATTCCGTGATCAGACAACATAGGAATCACAAATACACTATTAAATAGTACATTTAATACATATATTTAACACCCAGACAAAGAACAAACATAAATATCATCATATTAATATTTTCCATGGGTGGGGATCGAACCCACAACCTCTGGCGCACAAGACAGGTTCACTACCATCTGCTCCATCGGGTCCGTCAACTATATATATTATCCATTCATTCTTATTATTATGACGGTCCCGATGGGTGGGAATCGAACCTATGAACCTACGCAATCGGTAGTGTAAACTTTTGCGTTTAAAATATTTGTATGGTAGGTATATAGAAGCCATCCTCTTACTTCCGACCTAGTATCGTCAAAGAACACTTTCGTAAGTAAAATCATCATTAAAGCCATTGGAAGTTCACTGCTGGATGAAGGCCTCGCCAAGAAAGGGAGAATTTTACTCATAATTGCCGGGCCTGGCAAGCGTGTTGGTAATCGCAGTGCGCAGCTTTCGCGACAGGGATACTGCTTCCCATCCCCACCCAGTGCATTTGAGTCACACTGCTTTGGATGTATATACCACCATCTGTCGGGTCTGGTACCTTATTCGCCTCTTTCGACATCTGGTATAGAGAAGGTACTATACTCTGCCGTAAAAATATTAACAAACAATAAATATTTACATCTGACATTTTCCTCAAAAGATCAAATGTTGCAACAGAAGCGAAGGCCACATAGTATTGATAAATCATGATTTGTTACTTCGTGTTTGCATGAAGGGTCAATGGAACCCTATCTTAGGAAATTCTGATAACACCATTTGTTCCTATTTATATGTGATTCATTGGATGACAGTTGAATATGTATTAATATGACCAGGGTCGAGGAGTTTTACTCCTCAAGTAGATTTGACGGGCCCGATGGTGCAGATGCACTAATTCTGGGGGCCACGAATCGTGGGTTCAATTTCCAGCCAGAGAAAATATCTAATGATATTTGTGTTTGTTCTGTACCTGGGTGTTAAATATATGTAGTTAAGTAGTGTCTTGAGAGTGATACCTCACTCTCACCTATTTCAACTGCCAAACAGCAGTGTTCGCATTGTTGTGTTCCGGTTTCAATGGTGAGAGAGGCGGTGAAATTACTGGGTTAATGTGACATTATACGAGTATCTTAAGTTCACAAGGTTGGCGGCACGCTAGTGATATCTTTGTGATGACATGAGTGTCTATAGACTGCAGTCACGTTTATCATCAAGCGAACCGTAAGCTTGTTGGCGGACTATGTATATTAAAAAAATCTTGATGGTGATCGTGTTGACCAGTCATGTTGCGCCATATTTAGATTAAATAATATAAAACAATGAATATTCTAAATCTGTTAATTAAAACTTGACGAGTACAAAACTATTTGTGGTTAACCTTGAACGAACAATGTTGTCAACGAACAGGTTGCAAGTGACATTCCAGTTTTTGAATGATATATTTAATATAAGCTTTATATTCGTTATCATATCAGTTGTTAGATGTCCACTGTTGGACATAGGCCTGCGAAAATATTGCGACTGTAATTAAAAGATAGATAAACTATCCTATCTCTCAAGATAGATCAAATTGTACACTTCATGCAAAAAAATATGAAAATCGGTTCAGTAGTTTAGAAGTTCATCCAACAACGCGACATGTAATTTTTATATATAAAGATATACATTTAGGGGTTAATCGATCGATGCGGATGCGCACGGCTAATTGAGCGATTACATTCGGTGTTAATTGTAAAATATTATCATCGCGTTCGGAAACCTGTATTTGCGCAAGAGAAATAACTTCAAAACATACAACTAACAAGAATGCGTTTGCAAATAATTTAAAAATACATTATCCATTTAACTTTAATAAAGTATTATTTATAAATGTTAAAGATACAAAATTAAACAAAGTCCTGCGAATTTCAGGTATGAGCCAAATTTGAGACCTTTGGATTACCGACTTACAAATATTGCCGACTTGAAAATCTGCAGTCTGTGAACATGCTCTGGATAAACCTAACCAAATTACTAGCGTAAGGACACCGATTTGTTCCCCGTATGCTTCGCGGAGCTATTGAAACTAAAATTATCCTAATTACAATAGAGAAGATAGTTGGTAAATACTAGCTGCCCGGGATTTCGTTATACGAGAACATTTGTTAAAGAAACAAAGCCAACTTCACGGCACGGTTAGATTGCAATATACCTTCAGCACCTCTCGAGTAAGAGAATGCGAAACTAAAATAAAATAAAAATCTAAAAATAAATTATATGTGAGAATATTCTTTATAACTTTCAAATCCTGATACAACATTTTCTGTCAATCTTGAGAACAGAGCCGTAATGTAACCGAAGAATAGAACAGAAAATGTGTAACGTTAATTAAACCGCGTTTTAAAGCCGTTAAAGAGTAGTTTTAGTACACCGGAGTATTGTTTTTTAAATTACTCTTTTTATTTTAAGCTTAGATATTTGATAAACAATCTTCGTCAAATTGAAACTCAAATACGTATTGTATTTTTGATAGATATGTGGAATTAAGTATTTTGTCAGAAGCAACATATCTGCTTATGTTAATATGAAGCTATTTTGTATTACGTTATTTTCATTAAATAGTATTTCGACAGAATAATCCACAGAATATAATCCGACGTGAATATGGTTTGCGTTGGACTTGCTGCCCAATTTCCCACCAATTAAATCACGTTTTTTATCTAAACAACTAACGATTTACAATGGTTATGTCGTTGTGAGAAACAAGTATGGAGTTTCAAACAACATATTAATTAGACACGTGTATACTTTTACCTAAGCCGTGAGGTACCGGCACCGGCCTGTACCAGGTGTCGTTAGAAGCAAGTAAGGTACCGGAACGGACAGATGGCGGTATATCCATCCGAATCAATGCAGCTCAAATGCACAGGGCGAGGATGGGCAGCAGTATCCCCGACGCGAAAGCTGCGATCTGCGATTGCCAACAGGCTTGCCTAGCGCAGCGATTATGTGCAAAATTCCCCCCTTTCTTGGGAAGGCCTATGTCCAGCAGTGGACTTTCAATGGCTGGTATGATGAAGATGAGAGCTATTACTAAAGTCGTGCTGCATACAGCATTGTTACCTCACTCAGCTATTTCTACCGCCAACAGTGTTGGCATTGCTGTGTTTCGGTTAGAAAGGTGAAAGAGAAATTACTCTGTCAATTCACAGAGTTAGCCACACGCTAGTGAAATCCTTGTGATGACACTAACATCTGGGCTGCGCTCACGTTTTCCATCAAGCGGACCGTATGCTTGTTTGCTGGCTTCGTAATATAAAAATAATAAAATATTGACCTTGAATTAAATAATATAGCATTGACCAGACTCCGAGATAAGTCGGTTAAAGCACTAATGTTCCAGACGTCAGTTTGATTTCTTTTAACACATATTCAACATCCAGTTACAGCACAAACACAAATATTTATCATATAAATATTTGTCCTGGATAGGGATCGAAAACACGACCTTTGGCGCAAAATACAGAAACACTAGCTTATTATTAATATCCATATATACTACGATCATAATTATATTTAATTAACATTCCTGAACTGCAATGCAAATAGTAACCTATGATATGTGTGTGTATATGCCATGATAACGACAGAGTGTAGATGAAAATACACAAGGAAGTTAATGCACATGGCAATACAAGGATGAATATGTTATAGAAATGATATCGTTATATATTAAAAATGCAGGCGTATCCATGTCAACCATAACCTTCCAGATGTATGAAGTATTAGAGGTGCACATGTAGATCGAGTTATTAATTAGGTTAAATCGATGATGTAATTTGTATCACATATAGCATAATTACGGAATATTCCAGCGGTTCCGAAATTGAAGTTGTTTCTCTTCTCTGATTCCGGTACAGGTTGCAATTCTGGAAGGTCCGCGGGGGCAAGCGGTGGGGGATTGCTGGGTATCTCGACCGGAGCAGTTGGCAGGACATTTGGTATACCTGCTGGCTTGTTATCGTTTCTATCTTCGTCGCTGAAATTGACTTTGTCGTTCTCGTCGGCAACTGGTGCCGGCTGATTTCCATCGTTGGTCTGGTCAGCAACGGTTACCGGTTGATTGTTATAGTTGTTCTCGTCAGCAACTGGTACCGGTGGATTTTCATAGTTGTTTTGGTCAGCAATTGCCGTTGGTTGATTGTCATTGTTTTGAACAGGATTGTTGTCCACAAAGTTTACAGGTCTCTCATTTGGGTTTGTCGTAGGGAAAGCTATGAAGTTCCCTTGGTTTCCATTGTTCTGTCCGTATACCATATATGGATTGTAATCTGCGTTCTGGTTGGGATAGTTACCGTATTGCTCAGGAGGTCTTTGCTCCGTGCTGATGGCAGGTCTTCTAAAAGGGAAGAACCCTTGATTGGTGTTTTGGTTATTGGGTCGGAAGTTAAGGATGCCGGTCAACTTTTCCGTGATCCTCCGGGTGTCAGGGAGAAAGTTGAAGCCGACTGACATTGAGCCATATCTTCGGTCTTCTCTTTGCGGGAAGAAACCTAGATGGAAATTGTTTATTTATATTGTTTGTTTATGTTTTTATTATTGATTTTACGTTTCACGATGTTAGTTAACTTGTACAATCGTTTTATACTGTTAACTGTTAAAATGTACAGTAAGTTGGATTTGAAGTTTACTTTTTGTTTTTGTTCTTATTGTCTTTGGTTCTGTTTGAATGTTAATGCTATGTTCGTCTATAATGGTTATTGCAGGTCATTAACTTTTAGTCCGCGTTTTTTTACACGTTGCCTTGCTGTTATAATTGGGTTGTGTTGAGAATCCACGTTAAATATTTATTCCTACTTCAAATGTAGAATTATTAATAACGATAAATGTACATCCTATTTTAAGTTGTTCCGGAACAAAGATTTATTTATTGAAAAGTAATTCTAAATCATATTGAGACGCGTAAGATTTATATTTGAAAAGAAAACAGCATCCGGATCTTGTGAAATAAGATATTATACAAATCATAAATAAATTATCGAGTAATAATATAGAAAAACAAACTATATTGCATCAAAGGTCATATAACGTGCTATTAAATACTTTTTAAAGTTCAAACGATATTTTTAAAATAATATCCTGTTTTTATCATTAATTTAATATGTTATTCCTATTATAGCATAGACAAAAATGGCTTGTTTATTGCAGAAGTTGTTAGTTATGTTTTTTGACAATTTACATAGGTTTTTATCTGTTTATATTATAAATATTTATATTATATATAGATTTAGACTAAATGAGTATCGATAGTTAAAAACGTATTTTCCAAATCATTTAATTATATGACAATTGCAAGTAATGAATCTCATATTCATTTTATTTTAATATTAAAGGACGCCACATTGATACAGTCATTTTAAAAGTTATCAGTACTAAACTAAACTAGAAATATTACAGTATGATATCTTTTGTCAATTTGTTGTTGTTTATTCTTACTTCCAAAAAATATACAGGAGTAGTGTTACCTACTTTCTGAAGAATAAAATGTAACTAGCTGACCCGACAGACGTTGACCTAGCTTAACTATGTGTCTATGGTTATCAACAAATAAATATTACGACTATAAATAATTGAGTTATTATTATAACAGTCATTGGAAGTCTCCTCAATAAAGGGGGAATTTTGTCCATAATTGCCGCGCTGGGCAAGCTTGTTGGCAATTATTAGTAATTAATAATTAGATGTATTACTAT
The DNA here is from genome assembly GCA_020976665.1 of Heortia vitessoides. Lineage (NCBI taxonomy): Eukaryota > Metazoa > Arthropoda > Insecta > Lepidoptera > Crambidae > Heortia > Heortia vitessoides. The sequence continues at coordinate 13,722,704 of JACJUM010002477.1, forward strand.
GTACCTTAGTCGTGTTTTATGACTCCTGGCTGTACCAGGAGTCGTAAAACACGACTAAGGTACATAGAAATACATCTAATTATTAGGGTAGGCGCTATTCTACTCTGTTAGTTCCTCATGGCCAATTGAGATATAAACGTGTACACAGTAGGCAAAAGTAGTTTTAAAATCGACTTAGTAATTCATCCGGAAAAACACTGTGAAACGTATTTTGTATATATACATCTGAATAATGTATTATTATATATTCAGGAAGATCTACATGAATACTCAACTAAATTTTATTCCGTTATTTTCGTTAACTTCAAACAGTGCAGATTGGTGTTGACTGGAACAAAATTTAGCAGTGGAACCGGTTATATTTGGGCAACCGGCTAATGACCACTTTTGAATGAAGTGAAGCCATCGACCATGACATTGGCCTCTACAACCACTGGGTGATTTACCATAATATCGCACCTGATTTGGAAAAAACATTTTTTAATGTTTATCACATGGGCTAATATAGCAGTCGTTCATTGAAGGTCTTCCCCGAGTGTGGAGTTTAGATCATAAATGATACGAGGAAGCTATTGTAGTGTTATCTATACATCTAACTAAAAGTAAACTACATCGCTACATAGTATAAAACAGAGTAGTTTTCCGACGTCTGTCTGTCTCTATGTATGCTTAGAACTTTAAAACTACGCAACAGATTTTGATGCGGTTTTTTTTAATAGATAGAATGATTAAAGTGGAATGTATGTATAATACACGAGTAATATAGTAGCGAACACACAAACAATTTTAGAAGTTACACTTACATCGCAAGAATGTGTTTATTTTTTGTGAACGCTAACTGAACCCGACACGATAGATCAAAATAATGTAGATACTACTGTAGTATAATACTGATTGGACAACATAAAAAGGTCTATAAAAACTTCGTGGTTGTATATCTCTTAGAGATAACTGCAATAACCATTTTTTATCCTCATTACATCCGTGCGAAGCCGGGGCGAGCAGCTAGTGTAATGCAAAATAGCTGCTTTTAAAATAGGCATATGCATATATGTACGGTACTCTTATGCATAGGGGTATATAGAGGGGGGCGGAGTGGGCCATGCCCACCCTGGTCTAGTGCCCACCTCAGGATGTTGAGATATCGATTTAAAATGCTATAATACCAGTAGCTAACTACGGATAACTCTTAAAATTTGCCATGCCCACCCCGAGATGGTCTAGTGCCCACCCCAGGATGGTATAATGTCCACCCAGGATGTTGATTAAAACTTTACTACCGATTTACATTTACATTACTATGAAGTTACGCAGCTGGCGCCGTGTCTCTTAATATTTAATAAACACAATTTGCAATGAAGCGATAATGAATATCGGATATACCAGTACATTAAATGATCTACACGCGTTTACTCTATGGATGTTATTTGTGAGCGGGGGGACTACCCTGTGCCACTTTTTTTTAACCACGAGGTTTTTACTATAGTGCTGGTATTTCTATAGCCAGTGACCTAGGGTCATCAGATATAATATTGATCAACTCATTATTGGTCATACTCGGCTTAGTGTGATTGCGGAGATCGCTCAAGGATTGTTTTGAAATATATAAACTTCATCTGATACGCGTTTTATTGTTGTGTGCCAAGGTTGGTGTAATTAAAATTAAATTTTAAATAACTAAAATGTAATCGCTTTTATGTATTCGGCGTCTGTACGTTATTTATAAAAGATCAATATTTTTTATTTTAATTTTATTTAGGAAACATATAACACTCCTTGCAGTGTTATGAATGTCAATACAGAATACACCAATCAGTAAAGTTTCCACTAAAAATAATTTCACACAGAGTAGAAACCCGTGTTTAAAAATAATTATCATAATACTCGTACAGACTGAAAAACGATTTTTTTTAAATAAAACTCCTTTTGACTGCTTTAAAAGCGTAGTTGTGCTATGGATAGTGAACAAGTAAATATTAGAGAATATATATTATAATATACTCCTTATTGTACACAGATAACGACAAGGAAAAATAAAATTTCGGTTTCGGTGGCCTTATTGCCAGAGCAATCTCTTCCAGGCAACCTTTGGATGGACATAAACGAAAAAAATGTGATAGGGCAGTTTGATGTTGACTACTATTATATAAACAAAAAGAAGATAAATCAAATACTAATACTATATATGTTAGTACAGTGACATAAAATGCTCCCTTACCATTCACATAAATAGTAACAGACTATATATTGTTTCTCTTTATTCGTATGTTTGAAAGCTAATCATGCAAAAACTAGAGAATATTATTAAATATAAATTTCATCGCAGTATTGTTTAAAGACTAACTTAGATTAAATGCATTTCTTAATAAAGACTGCATCAACTAAAAACTATACATTTCGCACATTTATAAAATCATCACCATTAATTAGCAAATTTAAGCGAATTAACGAATTATATCAGGATGATTTAATAGAAAACATGTTCATAAATGTATTATTTCAAATTAATTTTTCGAATTACGGTGTTTCTCTCAATGTGTTTTTTGACCTTAATTTCGAAATTTCTACATATAATTTAATTTAGGGTCTATAAATATAATTACAATCTAAAATACAAAAGGAGAAGTTCCCTATTGACATATAGACACACGCACAATCGTCTCCGCTTATGGTAGAAACGTGAAGTTTGGTCAGTTGTTTTAAATTAAAATACGAACGCACACTAAGAAAGGTTTTTAAAAAATTTTAACGCTAAATGTGTGTATGCAAAAACCGATTTTACAACACTATTAATCAATCTTGAGATTAATGCTCTTAACAATAATTATTTGAATACGTGTTTCATGGTTTATTGAAATCCACCTACTAAGGGTGCTAATAGGGGTTTCAAGTTTCTATGGTAGAAATAAAAATAAATTATCAAAACAAATAAAAGTTATAACAAAAACATCGTTAAAATCACTCTTTTTGAGAAACTCGATGCAAAAACTAGACTGTATTTGTGTGTGGTAAAATGTTATAATAATTGTTTAACACCCGTACGAAGCCAGGGCGGGCCGCTAGATATTGAGTATAAATATTTATTGAAGTAGGTACATTCGGACTGAGTTGCAGGCAGGAACCAAGTTATTACATCCGTCTTAATTAGATTTTTAATTTTTACGCCTTAGTTTATCTGTTTATTGCGATATATAGTGTTTGATATATAGTGTTTTGTTCGGCAGTATTTTTTTAAACATACGATTTAGTAATTGAGGATTGTTTTTAGTTTTATTTCGTTTATTATTTACCCGGAATTTTTAAATGTTTGCGCAGAGAAAATTTGTTGCCTTAATAGTCAGCAATTATGTAACTCCATTATGTTTGAACATAACAAAAAATACGCGTCTTCATCGCAACGCTGTTATTCGAAGTTTTTTTGTTGGTACATCAGTAAAAAAGGTGTTATTTGTTTGAGTGTATTATTTTTATGTTATTACATCACCTCTTTCGCCTATGGTCGAAATACATAATAAATAGTTGAATTCTGGTGTCTGTTACCTTTTAAAAAATAATAACACCGTCTGTGGGTATTTTGTGTGATTCTTGTCAAGTGCAAATGTTTTGCATGATATCGCCGCGTGCAATTTTCATTAGATGTGTGTAAATACATATTCGTATGTACAATTGTATATTTATATATATATCTATGTTATGAATAAAATTCACTCACCGAACTGACATGACACAATACCGACACACAAACACACACAAAATAACACAAACACCTTCTCCATGGCGCGTTCGCAACTAACGGGCCTCGTTACGTTACTGACGAACTTGCGAACGCAATCGAGTGTGGTCGATCTTGACCGCGATGCAGGACTGACCAAGTGACCACGGTCAGAAGTCGGCGTATATGTATCGGACATACCCCCTCCGCCCCCTCTTAAACCCGCCGCAATATCGTCTCATCTTCATGGATGATATCATTTTTTTTCGAGATGAGGTTTTATGTAATGCCAAAATCCTGGGTATTGCCAGAATAAAGGAAAGCTGAGCATCCTTTTTAGGGGTTCGAGTTATATAGTCAATTTGAACCCTTAAGACAATTAATAAAAAAAATACAATTTAATACATATCAATAAAATATAAGTGTCTGTTTGTAATTCCTAATTAACAGAATTTCAATTAATGTACATGGAAGTTATCTCAGCAGGGCTATCATTGGCAGATAGCTGATGTAATAAAGAGTATTTTTTTAGAATAAAGAGATTTATCATCATTATATAAACCATTAGAAGTCCTCTGCTGGACATAGGCCTCCCCAAGAAAGGGGGGATATTTTAATTGCCGCGCAACATGCTGGCAATCGCAGAGCGCAGCCTTCGCTACGAGGATTCTGCTATCGACTTACTGCGAAATCAGATGTTGTGGGAATTTAGTATTTTTTTTATTGTTATTATTATTTAAATAATTATGTCCTTACAGTATATGTACGGTATATGTACGGTATATAATGTAGATATAATTGGCCTGTTTAAGTATGCAATTTTTATTTCGGCTTCGTTTGCTGTTTACACATGCATACATGGGAGGTACCTCTGTAGAGCACTTATTTTATAGATATCGGACTACAAATTAATTAAGCCGTGAGGTACCGGTAGAGTAGTATTGTACTCGTACTTCCTCCTGTACCAGGTGTCGTAAGGTATCAAACCGACAGATAGCGGTATATCCATCCGCAACAGTGTAACTTAAATACACAGGGCAGGGATCGGTGACATGGACAGCATCCCGGTCGCGCGTCATTGCATGCATGCATTTATGATCAAACATCCCCCGTTCTTGGGAAAGCCTATGGCCAGTAGTGGACATACAAAGGCTGAGATGATGAGATGATAATGATGAAATTAATTACAAATATAATACATATATTTAACACTGAAGTACAAAAAAAAGCAATTGTTTATCTCATAAAAATTTACCCTCGATGGGGGTTGGACCCAGGACTGTTGGCGAAGAAGATAGGGAATGCGCCATCTAGCTCGTCGAACTTACCAACCAACCTTTTACCAACCAAATATTTTCATAAAACTATTCTGCACTGCAATGAAGAGGGCTGCTCGGAGTCCCTTTGCGCGATCGAATCAGGAATGTGGAGATCCATAGAAGTACCAAAGTTACCGACAAAGCCTGGGGGATTAGCAAGTTGAAGTGGCAGTAGGCATGGCACTTAGCACGCAGAAACGACGGTTCTGGAATATATCACGTACCGCAAACGCAGCGAAGACAGCGTAAGCGACAGAGGATCTGATAAAAGCTAGCAGGACCGCGGAGGCCACATACAATTGGAAATCACTTCGCCTATGTCCAGCTGTGGACCTCTTATGGCTAATATGATGATGATGATCCTGAACTGATATTATATTTTGGATCAGTTTTGCTTGTTCCGTTTCTGTGGTTTTAAAATGTAAATATTTTCGAACACATTCAAGTGACATGTATTCTGTCTTAATGCAAATTGCCGTGAGGTAACGGCAAAGTAGACTAGTACCTCCCACTGCACCAGGTGACGTAAGAGGCGACTGAGGTACCAGAACCAGCAGATGGCGGTATATCCATCTGAAACCGTGCAGCTTGAATGCACAGGGCGGGAATGGGCTGTAGTATCCTGGTCGCGAAAGCTGCGTTTTGGGATTGCCAATGCGCTTGCCCAGCGCGGTAATTTATAGATGGCGCAGATGGTAGTGATCCTGTCTTGTGCACCAGGGGTCGTGGGTTCGATTCCCACCCAGAGCAAATATTTATATGATGATATTTGTGTTTGCTCTGTGTATGGGTGTAAAATATATGTATTTAAGTAGTATATTTGTGATTCCTCTGTTGTCTGGCATTCGTAACACAAGTGCTTTACGCGAGTTACCACGGAGTCAGGTCAATGTATGAGATGTTGTGGGAATTTATTATTATTATTATTATTAATTATGAGCAAAACACCTCATCCTTAACCTTACCTTTCTTGGAGAGGCCTATGTCCAGCAGTTGACTTCTAATGACTTGTATGATGATAATGATGAGTAAAAAAAATCTTTAAGTCGACCTTCGTTATCTCTTTTTTTATTGACGAGCCTAATTCTGACTAATTCTGACGGCAGTTCCAGCGCAGCTTTCGCCGCAGCATCCCCGCTCTGTGCACTTGAGCTACACTGTTTCGGATGGATATACCGCCATCTATCGGCTCTGGTACTGTAGTCACCTCTTACGACACTTGGTATAGGGGAGGTACTACTCTGCTGGTACCCAACAGATTATTACCAGATTATTAAAAGATTATTAAAAGAATATGTCCAGAACTTCCTGCTTAAGAATCCGAGTCGCGCTTAGGTTTTATAAAAAAGGTGATCCCTTGGTTCGATGTCCGTAAAGCAAAACAATTTTATTTGATTAATAAAACAAACCAAAACAAAAGCTGGGTTTACCATTTTACTTTTTTAGCGGATACAACGACAAATACTGTATATCTTTGCCGCCCTTATATTTTTATTTTATTTTACCACGTGCAAGGCAACTCACACCACAACTTACAGACACTCGTGATATTATAAGGATATATCTCGAACGTTGCCAACCTTATGACGCGAAGATATCATGTTATTCATTTAACATTATCCAGTAATTATGCTGTAATTATAATTCACCCTTCAAACCGCAACAGCAATGCGAACACTGCTGTTTGGCGGTAGAAATAGGCGGGAGTGAAGGAGTATATATCAGCCACAGGACGTCCATTACTGCACATAGAGAGCTGCCTACCAAGGTAATTATCAGCATCATCATGTCAACCGTAGAAAGTTTACTATTGAACACCAGCCTTTCAAAAAAACGAGGGTTTTTGCTCAAATTTGCTGCGCTGGGCAGACGTGGTAGCAATCACAAAACGTAACTTTGGGAACGCTACTGCCCATGACCGCTCTGTTGTATTTGAATCGCGATATACCGCCATTTGCCGGATCCGGTACCTCAGCCGCCTCTTACTCTAGTACAGGGTGAGGTACTATTCAACTCGGCCGGTAACGGTATATATATGGGTTGCAGCATACTCGCGAAAGCTGCGCTCTGCAATCGCCATTACGGTTACCCAGCGCGGCAATTATGGGCAAAATCCCCCTATTTTGGGGAGGACTATATCCAGCAGTGGACTTCCAATATGGCTGATATGATGATGATGCCGGTGGCGATAAAACCGTTAAACAGAAGTTTTATTATTTTAAGTCTTTCACGTCAATGATCCGTCACTTCAATACAAAAATCTGTTTTAGTTAGAGAGACGGTTATTGCTTGAAAATGTTATGTCTGAACCATATTAATTCAGATAATTAATTACTCATTGCGTTCCAGTGACGTCAATATAAGTTTCATAACGTCTCTTGGTCATATGAAATGGTAGTTCGAACTTCAAGTTTATGACGTCATTTGAGTGTAGGTTTCTCCAATTCTGAAAGCATAAGTCTAGTATAACTATAAAAATAAACATCTCTCACGTTGTTTGTCCGAGATAAACTACTGAACCGATATTAATAAATATTTTCTTACGGTATACAGTATGATCCAATTTGAGAGATAGGGTGGATTAATAGTCGCCATTTTTTTTCATCTATATTCATAAGCTCAGAACTGGTTGTCAGACTGACTAAATGACATATCAACGTAAAATCTAAACTATAAAAGTTAGAAACTTGAAATTGTAAAGAAATGATTTTTGAAAATTCCCTCCCTAAGGGGGTAAAATAGGGGTACAAAGTTAGTACAAAACTTTGCTATTTGCGTGGTGTCTTATATGAAATTCAGAACGAATGTTCTTTATTGAAAGTCATGAATCGTGTATTAAATATTTTTTGTGCAATTCATTCTTTAAGGGGAGAAAACGGGGGTGTTAATTAAAACTGGTATGAAAATTCTATGACTTAACGCGAGTGCAACTGGGGGGCGCTTTTTATAAACATACATTTAAGTTACAGTTAGGGCAGGATAACTTCTGTAAGAATTGACAATTATTTTTATTAATATATGTTTTATAAATTCTATGAAATTATAAGGTACCGGCAGAGTAGAATAGATAGAAACGCATAAATACAAGAAAGTATCTCCTTGAGGTTTGCGTATTATCTTGTTTTTTCCTTAATCCTGCTTTTTGTTAATTTGTTTCTATGATTCTTGTGTCGATGAGGAAAAACAATTACCTATGAATGCAAACGGAAAGTTTTTCCGTTCGTATTCATTAATTGTCATAGTTGTGAGCATATAATAAAGTGATATGTAAAAGTTTTATTAATATTGTTCATCATTTATTTATATAATGGGTATGTGGAATAAATGTACGACCTGCATATTAAATGATAATCGTGGGGTACCGGCGGAGTAGAATAGTACCTCCGACTGTACCAAGTGTCGTAAGAGGTACCAGGCAACTGAAGTACCATAACCGACAGATGGCGGTATATCCATCTAAAGCAATGCAGCTTAAATGCTACCATCTTGTTTTAGAATTTTTAATAAGTCTTAGAATCGGCGATGGCGGGAATCTTTGCTCTTTTGTTTTGTTTTCTAAAGTCAAGTTAATTAGTAAATTTATTTCGAATATTAAATCTATTACTTCTGCAACTAGGAGGAAAATTTTCTCATAATGTTTTTTAGAATAGATTAATAAATATGTACTGACATTTGCCGGGTTCGTCAACTAAGGTATCAAGTAAATATAGAGAAATAAAATAAATAGCTACCGGACATATTTTTTCTAAGAATCAATAGCGGCGCTGTCGGACGTAAAATTTTAAGGCCGTTGCACTACCGGTGTCGACTTCCGTCGCCTACGCGTAATTGTGAAGTCACCACAAATGTAGTAGTTACAGATTACTCATTTCTTTTTAATAAAACCGATTCCATTTAACCTACATCAGCATCATATCAGCCATTGAATGTCCACTGCTGGACAAAGGCCTCCCCACGAAATGGGTAATTTGCACATAATTGCCGCGCTGGGTAAGCGTTAAGGTAATCGCGGCGTGTAGTTTCGCGACTGAAACGTAGCTGCTCATTCCCATTCTGTGCTTTTGATCTACACCGGTACTGATGGATATACCGCCATCTGTCGGTTTGGTACCTTAGTCGCCTCTTACGACGCCTGGTACAGGGGGAGGTACTATTCTACTCTACCGGTATCACACAGCATTTAACCTTACTCTAACTGTATTCAGGAGTTGCAAAGATCATCATTTCTGCTGTAAGAAGTCCAGAGATCCCCATAGACATTAGCATATCCCTATTATATATCTATATCTATATTAGAGCTCTTTTGTAACTAATTTGGAAAATAAGCATGCGACCCATATGACGACGTTTTCAACACCTTGGCATCATTCACGCGTTGCCAAACCCTTTATAAACCTCTTTAAATCCCTGTAGAGGATCCCCCATACTGTATGTAGTCCTTTGGGAAAACCACCTATTCGGCGGTTTTTTTTGTTTTTCTGTGAATAATGTTTTCAAACGCGATCTTAGACCATAACAGAATTACGTACATACATCACACCTGTGGCCCATCGGTATAGGCGTGACTATGGATATACACTTGCAACGATTTTGGCATACCTCTCACTATACTTACTCGTATTAGTCCTTTCATACACGTTTGTTTATTCTTGGTAAAGAATTAATGTTCGTCTGGGTCGTCTTGTATCAAATATTTCATTTACTTTCGCTCTATATATTTTTGTAATCATTCTACTTTCATCCGTCCTACAATAGAACAATTCTAACAAAGTATTAATTTTAGTGGTATATTCTAAATGTTTGTGGCCTCATTCAACCAAAAAGTGTCAATAACTCTAATCTGGCAGTACCTATTGCGATTGGCCTATCATCATCATCATATCAGCCATAAAACGTCAACTGCTGGACATAGGTCTCCACAAGTAATTTCAATAGGAACGGTTGTATGCGGCCTGTGTCTAGCGCGATCCTGCGGTTTTAGTCAGATCGTCTGTCCATCCTGCGGGTGGACGCCCAACGCTACGCTTGCGATTGACCTATGTATTTGCAATAACAACCTCGATCTCTTGTAAATGGCCTGCATTTTTTATTAAACCAGGTCGACAAGCATTCAGTCCGCGTGGTAGCAAGCGTCACCGCAACCCATAGACGCTCGTTATATCACAAGGATATCACTAACGCGTTACCAACTTTGTGACTTGGAAATATTATATTACATTACCCAGTAATTTAACTGGCTCTTTGACCCTTCAATCCGAAATACAGCAATGTGAACATTGCAATTTGGCAGCAAAAATAAGTGAAAGTGAGGTAAATGCAGACGACCTTTATATGTTATGTCTACCGCCTATATTAAGATGGACCATCTGTACCAAACTTGTTTTGCTAATTTATTACTCATTACGCTTTCCAGTTAATATCTCGTGACGTCACTTCATGGTCAAATAAAATGGGATTCCGAATATCAGACCTACAGCGTCAATATCGATGCACGGTTTTCCTAATCCGGATGATATTTAATATAATTTAGCTGAAATATATAACTATGTAAAGATTAAGCTTATTTCTAAAGAAACGACATTTAAAGTTTATTAATTTTAGCTACTATTTAAAAATTAGCTAGTCGATTCCTTTATTACACAATTAGTAAACTTTTTATTAATTTTTATTTATCTACCCTATCGCCATATTTTAAAAACGTCATTAAGTTGGCACTGTCAGTCGCGCCCTCCATTCATAGATAGGCCCATAGATAATTAAAGAACTAATTTCTTTACACATATTATAGTGTTGAAGATTATATTAATGATATAACTGTCTGGGATTTAATTGCACCAGTTTTTCTTGTAGGTTCCTTTCAGGTGGTTCGTGTAATGAACCTGCATTAAACTTTGTTTTAAGATCCGTCTGGTGCTGGCAGGTAGTATAAGGTAGGCCTAATTTATACTTACGTTAGATGGCTGTTATGATCCCGTGGGTCATCAGGGTCATCAATATTATGAGTATAATAGAATTTAGTATTACATATATCTAAAATTGCATTGATTGATTTATTTATATGGATGGATAGATTGGATGGATTCGAAAGTACTCGTAACGTAAAGTAACGGGCCTACTTGAATAAAGATTATTAATTTTATTTGATTTGATATGATATATTTTTGCCGCCTGACTACCGGCCACAGGTAGAAGTAAGACCTGGACACATATAAAGGATATAGTTACAGAACAAGGGAAATCAAAGTGACAGATAATACACTTCACAATTCTCTAAAAATAGAAAGAGAACGAGTTGTATATATATCTATATTCTCTTAAAAATAAAAAGAGAGAGAATATGTTTGTTTGTTATACTAAATTCACCTCAAACTTCCACCAGCTTTAACATTATTTCTATTCAATGGTTGGCTGTAAGATATTGTATTTAGCGATATGGCCGCCTCTTGTACCCACTATTCCATATTTTTGTGTTGTTTTATTGGTGTACAACAAAGAGTTTATTATTACTATCTTCAAGATAAGTCTCTGAGCCCTTTCCAGCTCTATTAGTTTGGTCTTCACTGCTCCACCCCAAGACGTTATGCAATACGATATAACTAATTAAGCTGAAGCCGAGTAGACCGCCACACTTCGTAAATGTTTAAATATAAATGTACCGGCTGAGTAGAATAGTACCTCCCACTACACCAGGTGTCCTTAAAGGTAAATAAGGTACTAGAACCGATAGTTGGCGGTATATCCTTCCGAAAAAGTGCAGATTAAATGCAGCAGCATCCCCATCGCGAAAACTGCAATTTGCGATTGCCAACACGCTTGCCTAGCGCGGCAACTGTGTGCAAATAACTACCTTTCTTGGAAAGGCCTATGTCCTATAACAGTGACCTATTGGCTAGTATGATGATATACATGGATACCATCTGCACCTTCCGGAATGAGAAAGATATTGGTTCGAGTTCCACCTGTCAACTGTGCCAAGTTGAACATTTTAAACACTAGTCACAAAATTAGTCACCACAATGAAGTCTATATCCATGACGAGAAGCTAATAGCCTAGTTAAGGCCAGCCAGAGATCTTGGATGTAAGGCTACTCTCGCAACCGTTCTTAAAGGTATGGGTGAGCCAATTATGATTTTATCAAGCTTCTTATTTCAGCATCCAGCATCATGTCCCAACTGTATTTGCAGTTTATCAACATCATCATGGCAGCCTTAAAGAGTCTACTGAAAGACATTTGCGTCCTCGAAAAGGGGGAATTTTGCCGATAATTGCCGTGCAGGGCAGGCGTGGTGGACTACTGCTGCCCATCCCCGCCCTCTTCTTAAATACAATATAAAATTCAAAATTTAATTACAGAGCTGTGCTATTTTCGATGGGTATATCGGCACCTATCAGTTCTGGTACGTGGTACAAGAAAGGTACAACATTTAATATATGGTGACCTAAAACACAATTGTGATGATGACGATCCGATGTTATTTCATGATCATTTCAAATGCATAATAAACGTGACATGGTAATTGTCTGATTGCAGTCGATTTGCGAGTGCCAAGATAATCGATGTATTATATATGTTCAGTACATATGTACTTATATATTTTAATAGGTCCATTAAATGTAAAGAAGAGGCGTAGATATATAACGACCACAATAATATGTAAACAAGATATTCATCATTATAGCCATTGGAAGTCCACAGCCGGACATAGGCCTTCGCAAAAGCAAATTGTCTGTATGCTGACCTACATACATACATCACGCCTGTGTCCCATCGGGGTAGGCGGAGACTTGATATCCACTTGTTACGATCTGGGCATACCTCTCTAGCTTCCCTTACTCGTATTAGTCCTTTCATACATACTCGTTTATTCTTGGTACTTCTAACCTGCCCCTTCTTTAATACCTCTTTAACCTGGTTAAGATATGTTTACCTAGGACGTCCGTAGCTGACAGAAATGCTGTTTTTTTATGGATAACAAAATATTATAATTTGCTACACATTTAATTACTTCTCTTAAGTAAATAACTACACTCAAATAAAAATTTGGATGTTTAGTCTATATAATATATAAACTCAACGGGCCCGATGGCGCAGATGGTAGTGATCCTACCTTGTGCGCCAAAGGTCGTGGGTTCGATCCCCACCCAAGGTAACCAATATATATATACATATATATATCTAGAAATTAAGTCTATATAACATATAAATATATTAATTTACCTTGTAATTTCTGCGACCGCCTCTTATGCCCCCGCTTGTTTTTCTTTACCACCACTTTGCATTTATTAAAAATATTGTACACTTGATTGGGAGCATACGACTTGTTTCCAGAATGGCTCGGACCGCTCGTATTTGACGACTTCTTAAAAGTGTAACTATACTGTCCAGGATGTCCGTACGAATTGCCGCTGTATCCGTGATAGGATGTACCGTAACTCGGATACTTGTTCCCGTGATAGGATGTCCCGTAACTCGGATATTTGTTACCGTGATTACTTGTTCCGTACTCCGGATACTTGATCCCGTGTAAGCTCGTCCCATACTCGGGGTACTTGTTCCCGTATCCGTGGTGGTCATATCCGTGGCCGAATAGAGATTGGTACAAGAGTTCTAGGGCTTCGTAGTATTCTGGAGAATGGGTTGGTGATGGTGGTTTGTATATGAATGGGGTCTCTAAACACCGGTTGTGCTTTTGCGCCATTATCAGCAGCACGGGAAAGCTTTGGATCAAATTGCATATTGTGCTTCCCTTGATCGTCATTGTGCTGTGCTCTTGCTACAAATAATATAAACAAACTGAATTAAAAATTAGATTTGCAGCAAGAATCAACTCGAATTGGGTTATCTCTCATCTGTGTTATGGGTAATGATTTTCTATGACGTCCGTGTCGCAACTATGTTTAATTCTGTATTGATTTCCCAATGTGACATTGGGAGTAATGATGTTTCTCGTATAATTTTAAGGTTTTGTATACTATTAAAAAACTGGTGGGAGCATAACTTTCGTAATGATTGAATGGTCAGATAAAATTTCTCGTTTTGGTAACACGTGTCGAAGTCAAACTAAATCTATCGGCCTCTATCTGACAATATTTTTAATACTTCCGACCCAATTTATTAGTTTTCTGTTCATTCATTACTAAACGTAGTTTTTTTTTCTATAATTCTTTGTATTTTTTCCTCAATTAAATACACACCCAATATAAAATTGTATTTATTAAGAGTAATTATTTTTTGTCGAGTTTGTAACAGTGAGCAATTACTTACGAAAAAAAAGAAATAAAAAGGATACTCGAATAATTTAAAAGATTGTATACGAAATATGGTCGTCAAAATTCCTAATTTTTTTAATTTTTCGTGCGCTAGAATTTTTTTTAATTTAATATTTGACTTGTCAAGCTGCTGACATTTGACAGATGTTTGACTTCCAATGGCTGGTGTGATGAGGATGATATGATGAATATAGAAGAAACCTAGTATGTAAAACAAATATAAGGCTTACATATTTATTCATTGCTTTAAA
>JACJUM010002477.1:13742256-13795967 GCA_020976665.1 Heortia vitessoides
TAAATTCACACACAGCATCTCATAGGTCGATCTGATTCCGAGATAAGTCGATTAAATCACTTGTGTAACGGACATCAGACAATAGAGGAATCACTAATATAATACCTAAATACATATTTAACAGATATATAAACAGACACAAATTAATATATTTACCCTGGGTGGGGATCGGAACCACAATCTTTAACGTACAAGAATGGACCACTACCATCAGCGTCAATAAGGCACAATATCTTTATATTTATATTTTTTATATTTCCTGTATACCTACCTACAACCAAAGCAGTGAATAATAAACTATAGAAAATGTATTAATAGTAATTCGTTTTTTAATTCTCATAATTTGTTTTTGATGCCGCTTATCACCGCACATTGGTAAATATGGAATATCGGTATATTTACGAGCACGAGCGCTCAAAGTTTTTACAAGGAAAAGAATTCAAGTCCGATGCGGCAGTCCAAACCGCCTTCAAAGCGCTTATTGATTCTCGCCCCTATGTTTTTTTTAGTAAAAGGATCAATGAACTACCTATGAGAAGGTAAAAATGCATAGATAACAATGGTGCATACTTTAATTAATTAGTTATATTTTCCTCACGTTCCTATATATATATATATAAATCCTATCTTATCTCTTGCGTTGGAATTAGATAATAATTATAATCTTAAATAAGATTATAATTATTATTTTATAAATTATCCTATACTACTAATATTTATAATAAACCGACAGTAATAAGTAGGTTTAAATGGATTCAATATTAATATGCCTGTACCCGTAATCTAATACAATTAATATATACATACATCTATACATATAAACAAATTTGGAGTATCTGTTATATAAAAATAACCGCTTTCTACTACAAGCATATGAATGTATGTATGGTGTAAGGTACACATACTAAAATATTTTTAATATATTCGTCTGTCTGTTTGTTCGGATAATCTCTGGTCCAAAGACGGGACTTTTATTGGCAGATAGCTAATGCAATAAGGAGTAATTTAGGCGATATAGATGTAATAACGCTACGATTAAAGCAAAAATTACGTTTTGGAAAGAATATGCTGCCCTAAGTCAGTATTTCACGCGGACGAGGTCGCGGACACAGCTAGTGTACTTATATATTCAATTTTACGATTCAAGCCGTTCGTTTGTGAAATGCGCTCCCCCTTGAATCTCTGATCGTTCTCTTGTTTTTTTAAATTGATCTCACATCTGTTTGTTCTCTTTCTATTTTAAAGAGAATAGTGAAGGAGAATTATCTGTCACTTTGTCATATGTATTTGAATGTATGTGTATATCTATATATGTATGTATGTTTGTTTACTACAAACTAACTAAATACACCTTCATTGCATTTAGCGATAAGGCCGCCTCTTGTACCTACTATTCCATGTTTTTGTCATGTTCTTGTGTTGTTTTTATTAGTATACAATAAAGAGTAGGTATATTATTATCATATTGAAGCAATCCGTTTATTATGCACTTGATTTGTTAAATACAGGCTCACAGCTCAAGACTACTGATTCCCGTTAAAAGCAAGCAGTTTACATTGTTTCTGACTATTTTCATAAATAAATGAAGTCCCACAATATCTCATAGATTTTCCAGTCTCCGTGGTAAGTCGCTTAAAGTACTTATGTTACTGTTGTCAGACAACAGAGGAATCAACAATGTACTATTTAAATACATATATTTAATACCCAGAACAAACACAAATATGATCACATATTTGTCCTGATTGGGGATTGAACCACGACGCACAAGATAGAATCACTACCAACTGCGCCATCGGGCCCGTCAATCTGTTATTGTGATGTGGTGGTCTTCAACTAAAACTATAGTCAAATTAAGACCACATTAACACCCTATCCTAAATGAAACCGATTTTAAGATAATTCGATTTAATAGACATTTTAAAAAATCCGATTTTCGTCTATCAGCTTAAATTTCATAAAATGTGAGTGTTATTATTATTATTTCTTATTTACTTTGTAAAATAAGCTACTTTTTATATACTCTATTATATCATATAAAATAAGATACTGGTAAGTATTGTACGTAAAATAAGGACATAAGTTGTTGATGTCGATATAAAAACTTAAAAATACAAATTTATATTATTTTTTTTGTAAACGATTTCTAAGAAAAATATAAGACTTATACATTCTATGATATCTAAGCTGGTAACTGGTAACAATCAAATACAAATATCTCAAAAACGGTTAGGCTTAGGACAGGGTGGTTCATAATCAAAATAGTCAAAATAGTAGAAACGATGTAAACTACACGCTCTTATCGGGAATACAAACTTGTTTATAAAAAAATTACACCTTTTTCTCAACACCTAAGGAATTAAAAGTTTGCAATAAAACAAATAATTTTGATATAAACAATTTATGTAAAACACGTTCACATAAAATCATATCTAAACACATTATGGCTCGCGACAGTGTTAAAAGTAACACAAAATAATAATTAAAACGCACGTTTTAATAATTTTCAATATCACTATATTTACATTTTACTTAAATCTAATAAAGGTATTCAATCACATTTTCTGATTCTACAAAAATAATTCGTGTATATCATGAGAGAATATCTTACTCTGCGGTGAGGTACCGGTAGAGTAAAATACCCTGTATTAGATGTAGCAAGGCACTCAGATACCGGCACCGACAGATGGCGGTATATGCAATAGCTTAGCTCAAACGAAATATGGCAAACCTGGGCAGCGATATACCTATGCTAAGCTACTCTCTGCGGTACCTTCCCGGGGCTCTAATATAAATTAAATCCAATCTGTCGGTATGTTTCTGTCCAGCAGTGGACGTCCTACGGCTGATAAAATTAAATTTTTAATTACTGCACATAAAACCCCCTTGACTTGACTCTGAAATGAGAAGGTTGAAGCACTTAACAATCAGACAGGAAGTTTAAAATAATCAAATTTAAAATACACACACCCTTATAACTAGACATTGAACCAACTAATATTTGTCCTGGGTCGAACCTACGAGCAACCCCTAACCCCCTTGTCGCATATGATAGGGACACCAACAAAACGTGTAGAATCAAAGAAGATGATTAAAATAACTAAAAACAAGACCATTCCAGAGACAAATTAATTAATTGGCCGAATTGAAACATTGCTGATATTCCTAAAGGAGTTTTGAATACAATAAAAAAAACATATTTAAAAAAAATCACATTAATAAAAAACTGTTAACTTTAGTATCCAGAAAATATATTGTTTATATGTTTTGTTTATCAGAAACTTAGGTACCGGGAAAGTAGAATAGTACCTCCCTTTGAACCAAATGTCGGAAGAAGCGACTGAGGTACCGGAACCGACAAATAGTAGTATATCCATCCGAAACAGCATAGCTGAAATGCAACAGGGCGGTGATTAATGTGCTGCATTCTCGTTTCAATTAGCAATTGCACCTGCCCAGCGCAGCAATTATGGGCGAAACTCCTGCTGCATGTCCAGCGGTGGACTTTCTATAATGATGATGATACCAGTTGCCGTAATGAACCGACACAAACCGTAGGCTACATTATTCCAGATAGGTATTTAGGTAACCTGAACGAATTCAAAGCTTACTTTATCATTTACAATATGTCTAGGAATGGCCTATTCAATACAAATCTGTACAATAATAACTACAAGGCATATTATGGCGTATATACATAACAATCGGAGTCAGAGATATTTAATACTCTAAGGGTCTACGCAATTAATCATTCACACATACATTAAATTGCTGAGAAAATATCGATTTAGGTTATAATTGTTGACTTAATTTCTTATGATCTTTCAGGGTCATCAGGATCACCAGTCTTGATAGATTTTAGTGCCTTTCATGAAAATCTTTTTTATTGTTGTAACGATGTTGAGTGTCGTGCTAAAAATGCTAATACTTAAATAAAATATATACTTAAATAAAATATATTAATGTAATAATAATGAATTCCCACATCATCTCATTAATTAAATTGAGTCGCTTAAAGCACTTGTGTTACGGACGTCAGACAACATAGGAATAATACTTAAATACATATTTTTACACCCAGTCACAGGACAAACACAAATATTATCAAATAAACAATTGCTCTAGACGGGAATCGTACCTACGACCCTTGGCACATAATACAGGATCACTACCATCTGCGTCGTGGGGCCCGTCAAAGTAACAGATTAATGAAACGTCTTGATAATTTTCAAAGTTACAGAAAGGAGACAGGCGAATCTGGGCCTAGCGTTACACAAATAAAATATTTATCGAGATTTTTTATTTTTAATCATGAAATATTAAGCCATTTTATCATGGGATATTAAATAAAATATATAATCATAATATTTTATAATATATAATCATAATATTATATTTTATTTAATTATTGACTTTCGTTACTTCCTAGCTTTACTTTCACTTTTTAACAATGTTGCCAAATGGAATAAGGTAATGATATGAATAAAAAAATGATATAAAATAGAAAATAAAAGCAATGAAAGTGAATCAGTGTTTTTTTCTTTAGATTATGTTTTAAAAAAACGTTGTAAATATAAATTGATCAACAGTTTGATTTTCTTTTCTTGTACTAGCAGCAAAGAAGGACTCATGTCACATCAAACGTCAAACTAAAAAATCATTCGCTTCGTTTGGCTTGAACTTATATATATCATAAGTCTAACAGATGGCGGTTTATGGTTACTGAATAGGTATCCAATATATACATACATTACAATCTCCACTTGCTACGATCTTGGAATACCTCTCTCGCTTCCCTTACTCGCATTAGTCTATTCATATACGCTCGTTTATTCCTGGTATTCCTGACCTTCTTTAATACCTCTTCTACCCGGTTATGAGTATCTATATACTATTTATATAATAAATTTAAGGTAACAGGATCAAAGGGATACAATTTTACTATGTACCTAGACGAAGTTAAAGCCGTGGTAGGAGGGCAGAATTTCTTTTTTTTATGTGCAAGGTGTCTCAGGAAATCTCTTGGTGAATCCTTGGTCCTATAGTGGACGTCTTTCTGCACATTTCGCGAAATCAATATAATTGTGGCACAATTTCAACTAAATTATATTTTTAGAATAAAAAAATTATAAGAAAGTACTAAAATTTTTTAAAACATATTTTGAATTAAGACCGTTTAAGTCTTTGATCTTGATTATGGAAGCTAAGTGTTATATAATAATTTAAAGAAACTTGTAAGTTTTGTTTTTCTCTACCTAAGTAGATTCTTCTTTATTATCTAACGAACAATTAAATATCTCTAACTGCATATTTCTTAAATAAATAAAGGTCAATTTTAAGAAAACCTACTGAGAAGGAGTTAGGATATATCAAATAATAATTATGGTAGTGTAATAGATAATAATACATAGACGCTGCGGTGCCGGTACGTGGTCTCTATTCCAGAACCTTACGATTCCATCGATCATTGGTTCTGCGTACAAAGTGCCCAGCCCACTGTCACTTCAACTTACAAACTTTTCGATAGAGACATGAAAAAAGTTTCTTCTTTTAGTTTAAATTTAGGACAAATGTTTTCTCAAAATTGACTTTTAGACCTCTAGAAATATTTACAATCTTACACTAAGACCTTTTTGGTGGAATGCATAGTTTTGTACACTTTGTGTAATGTCCTTTGCTTTAGTCCCATAATAATTTTAAAAACTATATATACACGTCAGCCATTTTGGTAAATGTAAGATTTTTCAATTTGCTATTTCTCCGATTAATTTCATGCGTACTCTGCTGTCTTTGAAGTTTTCCTTATATTTATTTTATTAATGATGTCACCAATTTGGATCTATTGTATACATACATTTTATCCTTGTTTGTATTATTTTGATTATTAAATTTGCCGTTATCATATTTGACGCATCTTTTTCGTAGTAATTCTCAGATTCTTGGAAATATTTAGATTATTAAATTGTTGGTGTGATTTTATTCGTTAGTTCATAACGTTTTTGATTTTATAAGTACATTTGTTTGTTTTCCATGTGCAACCATGTTGCAACTTATAAATTATCAATTGAATCTTCTTACACGAATAACTACATTGTCAGTTGGAATGATTCCTTGCTGGATGTGGTGGTTGCAGCGCAGGATTGGCCACAGCTATGATGCTGTCTCCTCTCGCTGCTACCACTTGAGGTCTTGACTCTTCTGTGTCCTGGGAAAGGTATGGAAATAAAATTATCAGGTCTATTTTCCGCTATTTTCTAAGATAATCCGATTAAATCTAAAAATAAGTTTAATACGCATCAATACCAGTTTGGCATTATATTCCTTTCTAGCTTCATTAGAAAGATGACAAACTAACGTGGTCCTTAATTATTTTTTTAAATATTAGCGCGTTCTTTACCCTCAATAAATCTACTTATTTAAAGTAATTGAAAAAGTAGTTTTGTTATTGTGTTTTAATTAACTAAACCCGACAGAAGTTGTGCTGCCTTGACTATACTTCAATGTTTACCATGGAAAAAATATTGCGGCAATAACTTGATATATAAACTGTCCTATCTGTCACGTAGGATCAAACTATACACAGTATACATAAATTATTAGAATCGTTTCCGTAGTTTAGAAATTCATCCCGGACAAATGCCGTGATACAAATTTTATAGAGTTAAGTAAAGATTTATATGTGAAATATTTTTTTTTTAATACAAAATACAAAATATGCTAAAACAAAAAATAATTAGACGCTACTATATTGGCATCTATTATTTTAATCAAGGTTAATTTAAAGGAGACAAAAGATTACTCAGAGAAGTGTTGAGCATAAAAAATACTGAATTATATTTAAAATGATGTTTACTAGATAAAAATCAATCCATCTCAGATATCATCTTAGAGATAAAAGATATCACTCATCCTCACCGGGGGTGGAGTGCTGGTGCTTGAATATGAACACCTGGAGTCTGCGTCGTCGCTCTCAGCTTTCACGCCCCACCAGCTATAAAATCCAGTAGTCATATAAATAAACATGTCAGCTTCCTCCTAAGATATTATGACCTTTGAGTTTAAACTCTTTTTCCATTATTTTTCAAAGCCTTTTCTAATATCATACGAGAGATCACTACAGTCGTCGAACACCTTTAAGCTGTCCAATCCTTTATATATGACCTTATAAAAAACCCTGCCTTGATTTCCTGCTATTCTTGTGAGCGTATAGATAATGATTTTCTTAAATCAAATCCGAATTAGATTGCAAAGCAACATTAACCACGTACATGGTTTTGATCTCGAGTAATCCCACTGAGTGTAATCACGACATTAAATTCAAGGCAAAATTGTCACCGCATTCAATTGAATCGAGATAAACTATCTTCTATGTGCAAATAGAAGTTCCTAATAGGATTTTTTTTATTAAGATAGCTATGCCCACTGTTTCATTTGCCTTAATCTAAGGTTTATTACATCAGCTATTTGGCAGTAAATATGCCATTAAATGAACCGGAACAAGCAGACACCCAAAAATGTTAGAAATTGTTTCTTTTCTGTAAGTATTGTTTATGCTTACATATGCAGCTAGAGGCATTGTCGGAAGGTGTGTCAGAGTGGAATACCTCCCCTGAACCAGGTGTCGTAAGAGGCGACTGAGGTACCGGAACCGACAGATGGCGGTATATCCACCCGAGACAGTGTAGCTCAAATGCATAGGGTGGGAATGGGCAGCAGCTTCCCCGTTGTGACAGCTGCTCTCTTTGATTGCCAACACGCTTGCCTTGCGCGGCAATTATAGGCAAAATTCCCCCTTTCTTGGGGAGGCCTATGTCCAACAGTGGACTTCCAATGGCTGTAATGCTGATGCAGTTAGAGGAAAACTGTTAATTTGAAATTAGTTTTTTTTTGTATGAACGCTTTTATCACGGTTTAAAGTCAAATTCAAATTCATTTATTCCTTGTCACAATACGTGGTAGAGTAAAATTTAAATTACAGTTACGTGTGACGTTCATTGCTAAGCGTCTACATGTGAATGAGATAATGTACAGCTGTAGAGTATTAGTACGGAGTAGGAGTGAGGTACCTATGGTTGGAGTTGCTGCGGGCGGCCTCGGGGCTGGCGCGCACCGCGCCCTCCTCGGCGTCCTACACACACGCGCACGTCAGTCCCGCCGGGAGCGGTTAGTGTCCCTTGTCACACACTCCTCACATGTGCACAAATACTCAAAGCCAGGTCCCATCGTTAACGATATTCTTCGGTATTTATTTTATATATGAGTAAGTCGACAAACAAGCATACAAGTCCGCGGAATAGTAAACGTTACCGCGGTATCATTCACTAGCGCGTTGTTAACCTCATGACTGATTACATTACCCAGTAATTTGATTATCTTCAAACCGGAACATAGCAATGCAAATGTAAATGCAACTAATGCAGATAACCTTTATATAAATATTTGCTCACATGTGCAGGGTTGGCTTTAATTTGGACTATATCACCTGAAAACTGAATCTTTACGCTTTGCGTTATTCCTCCGTAAAGTTGACTTTGCATGCTTGTTATAATTTAATAGTATTATTAATTAAAATTGGAGTTAATATAGAAGTTTAGTTAAATCTTGAGTACTAAGTTTCCGTCGTAAAGTCCGCCATGCTTAAGGAGTTACATTCAATATGATTGTCATGAATCGCAAATAAGAATAATTCATGCAAAATAAAATAAAGTAGCATCTACTTACCAATATCGGGTTGCCATTCCTGTTAGTGTAAAGCAAATGACTATATTTCGTTTAATAGAACTGGAAAGGATCTAAATAAGGCGTTTGATAAAGTCGACCATGCTCACCTGTACGATATGATAGCCCGATATGACTAAAGTTATTTAATGATCATGCAAATTATTTTCTTATTTACTATGAACCTAAAACTTTTTGTTCAAAGTATAAGTCTAACTCTTAAAATAATTGTAATCTCGAAGAGTGCCTCGGGGATGCAGCCTGGGTCATCCGTTTTAAATAGTCATCACTTATCCGAATAAAATAAGTGTATAAATAAAATAGTGTAAATAAATTCCCATATTATTAAAATCGTTAGAATCGTCTGATGAATTTCTTATTAGAAAATTATTATCTGCAACCTTATTCTGATTTGAATATTAATTTTAACACGTAGATTATTTAAAGCTTGTATTACTTGTTTACTTGATCACTTGGTGCTAAAACCATATAAATCAAAAATAGAAAGATACAGTGATCTATAACTATAGACCAAATACTCATTTATATAACACTGAGAATAATAATAAAATATGAATCTTTATGGCTGACTCAAGCGTCATTTTATTCTAGACTCAAGGCTCAAGAGTATCTTTTTTGTATTTTGGTTCAAGGAAATTTGTCAAGCAAATTAGATCAGCTATCGATGACGTGTTTTTTTTATATTTTAACTTGAAATAACCCATATTTAATATGGAGCAAGAAGCTTACGTAATCTTCAAATGTGTTTCTGCCTATCGCTTTGTCTAGTATCATATTCAATAGGAAAAGAGGCATTCTACCAGTATAAGGTTACAGAGTATATGCCCGAGTGCCCCGTGTTAGATTCAGTCCTGGGACCTAGTTTAGTGCTAATCGGTGAGGTCTACGTGTGTGACCTGGCGAGCGCGCTTCGAAGGCGGGTCGTCCTCGTCGCGGTCTCGGTCATCTCCAGTTGACGCGGTCGGAGGTAGCCTGGAAATAAGATATTTATATTTTAATCGTCAATAGTCGGTACCTACTCAAATTATCCTATAACTAAAGGTATCATTCCTTATTAATTTTTTCTTTTATGTTTTAAATAGTAGCATTTATTGCGTTTATTTATACAAATATGTATGTAACGTTTATCTATTATGTATATATCGTCTGCACCACTATATATATATATATATATTTTCAGTTTCGTGTAATGGTTGACTGGGAGATAATGCCAATTGGCATTAAGTCCATTAAGACCATTTGTACATTTTGTAATATTTTGTGCAATAAAGTTCAATATTTTTTTTGTGTGCGTGTCGATTACATTATGTCCTTACTAAATTGATTTCAACTAGATTGCATATTGTCAATTACGCTGGTCGATAAATAAATAGGTTGCACTAAGCATTATCACATTTTCTATAATGTTTATACATTCCTAATTAGGTACTAAAATATGCATATCAGGTCCCATTTAAAAAAAAATCAAACAGTAAAGTTCCACAAGTTTTTCATAACAGCATTTTCATCAATGGTTAAATCATCATGTTGTCGTGTTTGTAAATCTTTAAAATATCTAAATACAATAAATATATTATTGTTATTATTATAATCTTTAAAAAAGATAATAATAATAACAATCATATATTTATTGTATACATCATAAACAACAAAAACCATTCAAATAACATAGAAAAACATACAACAGTACAATACAATAGGCGGGCTTATCGCATAGAGCGATCTCTTACAGGCAACCTTTGGACAGAAAAGAAATACAACAATAATAAGGCAGTTTGAGGTGTATAATAAATTAAATAAATGTATAAATATAAACAATCAAAATGTATGAAGGAGTACATCCACCAATACACACTTACATACACACACATACATACACTACATACATACACATACAGACAAATAAGACGAAGAAGAGAATATAAGATAGTGCTAAATCATTATCAGAACTTTAGAGCATCATGTAAATTATTATTTAAAATTAACTATATCTTAGGTATCGTTAAAATTTGTTTTTTGTTGCCGTGTTATACAAAACACTCTTGTACATCTGTCATTAATACATCTAAATATAATTAGAGTGTCAGTTTGTAATTTTATAATAACTGTTTTTTACTAAATGTATCTATCTATGTGGGATGAGTACAGGGTACATATAAAAATAAAAATTTTAATCTTTGAGAGATTACATCAATTGAACAGACAAATACTGTCTGTTCCTTTGGTGCGGGCACAGCTAGTACATATAATATAATATTAACAATCACATGCATATAATATTTGTCTAACGTACTAGAAACTGTTCTGTCACAATAGCAAATTATTGCATTATTATAAAATACACAATAAGACAGTAAAATTTTATAGGTTTTGTTTTTATGAATCTGGCAACATATTGCGACCACAAAGGACTGTATCTACTAAGTACTTTAAAAGTTTTATATTCTCATAACACCTAAATTCAACATACTGGAGTACACCTTACCCGTGTTTCGAATAGTGCAGCCCCGCCCGCCTCACCAACTGCCTCGCCAGCGGGAACAGTTCGTCTCGACGCGTGAGCAACGCTGGCACGCAGCGACACATTTGCGCTGCCGCCTCATTAACCATCACCTGCAAATATATTATCATCTGACTGACTGATTGATATCATATCCACGCAGGGCCTAAACTATAAGGGTTAGAAACTGAATATTTAGCACAGGGGTTCCTTTTGTAACTTACGGATGCGCTAAGAAAGGTTTTTTTCAAAGTTCTCCACCCTTCACTTAGAAAGGTATTTTAAAAATCCCGGTGAAAAGTTACTATGAAACTTTGCTGTTTTTTAAGATAATCGAAAGAAATTAGATATTTAAAATATATATTTTTTAATATGTTACTCGGGGTTCATGACTTTCAGTTCCTAAAAACTGTTAAAAAAATAAACCTACGTGAATGCAACCACGGGACACTGCCAATGGTGAATAAATTTCAGCTAAATATATCCTTACTAATATTATAAATCCGAAAGTAACTCTAATCTGTTTGTCTGTTACGCAATTACGCCTGAACTACTGAACCGATTTGAATGAAATTTGGTACACAGATAGTCTAAAGCCTTAGAAAGGGCATAGGCTGCTTTTCATTCGACATAAGAGTTGTAAAGGGTCGAATGGGGGGATGAATGTATGCCGAAATGTATCGCTATTGCTAGAGCTAGAAGCTTAAAACTTATTATTTAGGCTATTGATTTGTATATATAAATAAATATAACATTCAAAGTTTATATAAGTTAAATTAAAAAGGTATGGTGCCCTAAAGAAACTACTGCAAGCGGGCGAAGTCGCGGGCACAGCTAGTAATAAAAAATTACCTCGTGTAACGTTAGAGGCTTTTCAGGCTTCCTCTTACAGTCAAATCGGCCGTAAATTGCCGCGTACTTCCTGATCTCCTCCATTCGCCGCGGATCCGACTCAGGCATCATCATCACCAGCTCGAGTTCTTTGCACATCTTCTTTTTCGTATTCTGCGGTTTCGGCTCCAGCTGGGGCAAATGTTTGCTCAGCTTTTCCGCTGCAGCTGCTAATTTTTGCACATGCACATCTAAAAGAACTGGCGTGAGCTGGATTGGTGATGTAACTGAGCTTGGACTTGACCCAGCCGATGCTGGAGGGCATGCACTTTGAGGTGAAAAGGATCTGGCGGCTGTGGAAGTTACAGGAGTGGCGGGAGCAGGAGATGTTGGCAAAATAATTTTGGTAAATGTGTTTGTTTGGTGGACTGGACTCGTGTTGGGTGCTGATGCGTTCGAACCGCAGCTGTTCTCAGGAGCACCAGGAGAAGGACTGTACATTGGTCTATTACTTTCTGGAGATGCTACGCTTCTAGGCAGCACGGTGGGCAATGAAGGTGGGATGTTTAGCAGTCTTTGGTTGCACTGGATAAAAGGGTTTTCTGAAGGACAAAGATTGGGGACTATTGGGATTTGGAAGAGGGCGGGGTTGTTGACCCATTCTTGGAGGGCCTTTTGTAATCGACGAACGTGAAGGGGCTTAGATGCCATGCCGACTAGTGCCATTATTTCTAGGAATTCCTCCTCGCCTGCGTCACACAGCTGCTGAACGTCGTCTCCTCCTGAAATAAGTTATTATTTATTTAGTATTTTTATTCGTATATTCGAATGACGCAGATGGTAGTGATCCTACTTCGTGCGCTAATGGTCGTGGGCTTGATCCCCACCCAGAACAAACTATAATACCCTCTGTATTTGTGTTCTTTCTGTGTCTGGATATTAAATTTGTATTTAAGTATTATATCGGTGTTTCTCTGTTGCCTGATGACCGTAATACAAGAGCTTATCGCGGAGTCAGGTTAATATATGTGTATTGTATATTTTAATGTATATTTAAATATAATGTATATTTTATTATTATAGTTATTTTCAAAATATAATACCAAGCCCAAGAAATATATTTACAAATACATAACCAAGCTAAGTAGGTAATAATGTTATATTAGATTTGAATACGGTACTTATTTCAAATATTTATAATGTTGTGTTTTCATTGTACACAGTAATAAAAATAATAACATTATTTAATGTATACACCATAAGTAGCACATTTAAATAACATAGAAAAACATACTACAATACAATCGGCGCAACACAATATTGTAAATACTAATTTAATTTTATATAATTGAAAATTACTACTAAAAATTATATTTCATCATTGATTTATATACTTACTGACCCTATTAACTGTACCTATAAACGATAACAATAGTTTTATAATTTTACCCCTGACATAAGAGACATAATTGTATGCAAAGAAAATTAATGTACGTAGCAATACTTTCTCAAGACAAAAAAAAAACTATAATCCAACACGCATTAATATGCAAAACCATCTCGCAAAGCAGGTTAGTTAACATTGTTCACAAAAACGTGTGATGCTTAGAAAAAATACCGCCACACACTCCATTTTAATTTAGGCAAATATGCTAATATCCGACGTGACCATTTTGCGAAGGGGTCCAGAAAAAAAAACAAAAGGTGCACGACGCCGGCCAAACCCTTCTGCCCAAGTAATTGAAGGAATTAAAAAGTAAAAGATTAAAAAAAGACATTTGCATGACGGCAGCGATGTC
Source organism: Heortia vitessoides (assembly GCA_020976665.1). Taxonomy (NCBI): domain Eukaryota; kingdom Metazoa; phylum Arthropoda; class Insecta; order Lepidoptera; family Crambidae; genus Heortia; species Heortia vitessoides. The sequence goes on from JACJUM010002477.1 coordinate 13,756,126, forward strand.
TGCGCGCGCTTTTTTTCATGTTATTTTTTATCGTTTATGGAAATGTGTTTTTTGGACATCTTGTGCGATGAGAAAGTGCTTTTTCATTCGTTCCGAACATTCAGATTAAGCGTCGTTAGATGTGATTATGGATTCAAATAAAGTTGGCGTATTTTTAGTGAAATAATTTAATAATACAGTACTTTATCTCGTTTGTTTAATAAATATAATTTGACGAGCTTTGTGGCACAGTTGGCAGTGATCCTATCTTATGCGCCAAAGGTTGTGAGTTCGATCCCCGATGTTAAATATATGTATTTAAGTTTTATATTTGTAATATCTTTGTTTTCTTAATTTCGTAGCACAAGCGCTTTAAGCGACTTATCACGGAATCAGGTTAATATACCTATAAGTGTTTGTTTAAAAAAAAGAATATTACATGATGAAAGTAGTAATATCACGTCTACACGATATTCGACATTTTTGCTAGATTTTGAATCTTATATTTATCATTTGTGTTTAAATTACTTAAACCGTATAATAATAACCTAGATCCACCAAGATCGTATAAGAGGGCTCTCCGAAATGGAACTTTTCGAAATTTAATTTTATGCCAATGGGAATCAAACGCACTGGGTCTTGAGCGAACTCCGCAGAAATAGTATCTTTATCATAATTACGAGCCTCTAGAGTTAGTGTTACTATTAACACACTAATTAACTAAATTTAACTGACCCACAAAGTTAACCTACTCAATCTTCACATAAATGTTTATTAAAATATCATTAATGAATAATTAATGGATAAGTTGTATTAAAAAAATGCATAAAAAGGCGCTACCGACTCTGTCGTTAAATATATTTATTGTGTTTCAATCATATATCAATGTGTTAATTATTTGAAATTTATAATAAAAAATGAACACAATGGTATAAAATGATGGTATGAAATGACTAAATTTCACTAAGCATCCAAATCACCATTACAATCCTGTAGGTGTTATTGATAAAAATAATATGTTTGGTTAAATGACGACTAAAGATTTCATTATCACCAGATCAGCTATCTGATGATGATGAAATCTATCCGATGCTCTGATGTTGCTTTTTTGTTATAACGGGTCGACAAAGATGATATTCGTGCGTGATAGTCCGCGTCACTGCATCCTATCACTCGTAATATATATAGTCACAAGGATATCACTAGCACGTTGCCAACCTTGTGACTTGAAAATATTATGTCACATTACCCAGCAATCTCTGCCTCTCTCACCCTTCCAGGTAAGAGTGAGGTACCAATGCAGAAGACCTTTAGAATGAGGTCTACTCATGTAAACAATCGACGCACGAGCTACTTTGTTTGTCTTGTACTCGGACCTCAAGAATATTGGTTCGTTTGTCATTATCAGAAAGCGATTAGAAGAGTATGTCATTTTGAATTATTTGAATTGTTAGTTAATCTTTTTTTGGCACTTAATAAGTATGGCAATAAATGTGTGTATTTATTAATTATATACTCATGTAAGTGATGTATTTTTTTATTTTTATTTATTTAACTTTATTGCACAAAATTTACAAATGGCGGACTTAATGCCAGATTGCATTATCTCCCAGTCAACCATTACACAAAACAGAAAAAAATATATATATAGTGGTGCCGGCAATATATATATATACAAAATAGATAAACGTGGCATACATATTTGTATAAATAAACGCAATAAATGCATATGATATATATATACGAGTATATATACATAAAATAACGTACATCAGAAATAGGGAAAAATAGGGCGTTTCAGGATAAATTTGTTTGGGGATTGCTTAATGTATATATCTTTATGAAATAAATGTCTCTAAACCGGAAACAATGTACCTATGGACATGGGCAAACCAGGATTTTAAACATACCGTTATGTTAAGAGGTACTATTATACTCTGCAGTTACTTACGGCTATATAGTATATGACAGATGATAGGTTAATGAGATTATGTAACTTACCCATTTCGAGTAGCGTGTCGTAGTAGGCGAGGAGGCTGGCCCGCTGCATGACTCTGTACAACTGCAGTTCGGCTTCGTTAGCCGGCGCAGACGTCACCACCACTGGAACAAGTTAGAAGTCATTGACAAAGGGTCTTATAAGTCTCAGGCGTGATAGGGAAAAAAAGACAGACAAATAAGATTAATTAACATCGTCATCAATCGTCATCGTGCAATTCTACCACCTGTGTAACTATCACTTTGTTTTTTTCACTCAACACAACATCAATCAACGATATATAATTGACCTGATTTCTAAGCACTTGTGTTGCGGACATGCCAACAGAAGAACCACAAATATAATATTTAAACTCATATAAATATTAGTCCTGGGTGGATATAGAACCCGCACACCCACAAGATAGGACCACTACCATCTGCGCTATCGGGGCCACCTCATCGTAATAGCCATAGGACGTCCACTGCTGGTTAGCAGTAAAGACAGTAGCCTATGTTCATCCAACCGTTCCCCAGAATCAGCTTGTCTCGGAGTCAGGTCAATGTTTATAGGAGATATTGTGTCAATCTATATTATTTATATAAATTTTATTTAATTATGTCTAGAACATGGATATCTCTAGTTAAACAAACAACTTACTGGCCACAATTTCAATTCACACAGGCCTGTATGATACCGCTTCGTTTGCTTCAAATAATAATTGAAACAACGATGATAGAATGTTTTAATAAAAAAAAACTTTTGTTTGTCTACGCCTCACATCTGCTTGTTTGAACGTTCGTTCGGGAACGATAAAAAGTTTTTATATGTATATAACGAGCCATTGTTGCTTGTTGTACATTTATACTTTGTATTTTTTAAAAAGTAAAAACTGTTAATTACATATTATTTATTAGTTTGTAAAAGTTTAGTAGGACAATTTCATCATCTTTATATACTAAAAGGTTGTCCGGGTAAACTACTGAATAGATTTTTATAAGTTTTTGCTTCCTGTGTATATTGTGATGCATGATGATGAGCGAAAGGACAGTTTATATCTCAACTTATAGTTGCAATATTTATTTCATTGTGATAATATATAGTTAAGACCGTGCCGAGTTAGCTAATTACTAGATAGTATTTAATTATAATTCAGTACTTTTCTGTTCACAACTTTGTTCAAGTGGATTTTGTTATCGTGTAAAAGGTGATGTTAGGAACAAAAATAACCTACATTCTAACCTAAGGTAGAAATTGACAGACATACATGCTTCCGCATTCATAATAGTAGCTTGCGTCTATCTTTGTTTATATGGACTTCCCTTTATAGGTCATAAGTTCGTCAAAATCCATTCATCTGTTAAGCTATGAAAGCGTAATTAACAGACACATAGAGATGCTTTCGCATTTATGATAATACCTAATATAGCGATTTTTTTTAATTTAGTTCGAACCAGAGCCTATGTACTCGTACACACGCTCGTATCATTTCTTATCGCTCGTATCGCGCATCACCTATTTCATGACTTAAAGATATTTCGTCACACGACCCCGCAATTTCAATGTCTCTCTTACTCTTCTAACCAGGAATACAAAACTCTGCTGTTTACCGGTAGAAGAGGTGGAATTTTGCACGACTTTTGTACGACCGACGTTGATGTTTTTTACGACTAAATAAATATGATATATTATGAAAAAATATACCTATGTATGATTCGTTTTCATGGTGATCAGTGCCGGTGTATATATCAGAAAATATACCGATATCCCCTTTTATACAGTTTACATGCTATATAATTTAAAATGTTTTTGAATACACATAAAATGACAACCAAAATTTTTGCCCTGCCAAATATTAACCCGATCGTAAGCTTCGTCGAAAATTTTGCGTGCGCCAAACAATTTAGTGGCATCGAATTGCGTGAGGAGAAACGCGTATAAAAAACAACCCTCCTTTAATATCTACCCCAGTCATTACCGAAAAGACTCGCCGACCGTTACGGCCCGAAAAAATAGATGAATAATGTTTTACATAAAGGGTTCTCTTTTGTGCACGAACGGGTTAGTTTGAAAGCGCCAATGCGCGGGAAAAATATCGACCGGGTCCGCCATGACACACAAAAAATGTTGCCACCCTTCGCGTGCGCTATTAGTTTTTGTTGACGAAAAAAATAGGGTGGGTCGAGACTCCACCCCTGATGCAGGTAAAAAAAGTTTATATTAAGCAAAAAATGGTAATGTGTTATTTTTAGTACATGGATGTTTTGTGTTTGAAAGTTATATATGGTTATAGTTGTCGGCAATATCTGTCCGTATATAGTTTACTACATTTGCATAGTTCAATCTTTATTGATTAAATCCTAAAACTAAAATTTGGATGTTTCATGTATCACAATTCAAATGTCGGACCGGAATCCTTTTGACCCTAAACAAACATAAATGTCATATGTTCAGTTTAGTTACTGTCTTATAAATTAGTCCTCAACAGAAAAGAAAAGCCACCAGAAACGATTCTGCAAGAAACACTGTCGGTGATTAATACACCATAAACAAGTAGTAGATACATAACCTACTTAATATTAACCTTTTTAAACCTAATGCTAGACTACCGGAAAAATATTCAAACAATAATCTTAATATTTTAATTTTTATAACTTTACGTATCTTACAAGTTTTAATTTATTAAATTTATATATATAATTTAACATTTGATAACTTGCGTTTAGTATAATCATTTTAAAAAATCTATAAAAACGCGTTACTTGATTTCAATATAAGGCATTAAACAATATATTTTAATTAAGTCAAACAACTCATTTTTTTTTTCATAACAAACCCTGTCTTAGTTTTTTACGACAAAAAAAGTGATTCTCGCGTTACAATGTCCAAAAAACTAATTTGCATAATCTGTTTGTGCATAAAAAATGGCCACAGCCGCCATGCAAATTATTTTTTTCCCGCTCAAAAGGGGTGCGACTGGGCGAAGTATTGTCTTTTTTTAAATTTTTTCTTTTAAAAAGTGGTCACGTAATTCGTTTGCATATACGAACTTATTACAGTTTTTAATTTTATGTATCTCTCACGAACGTCTTGGTTTTTTTACGTCTAGAAAAAAGTATTTCGGTGCTGAGAAATGCGGGAACGGATGATAATGATTCATTGTTTGAAATGAAACGAGTTGTGAAGACAGACACGATGGTATAGTTTTTTTTGTGTAAAAATACAAGGTGGTTGTAATTTCTAAAACTTCACAAACAATTGAATGATTGAAGTTGTCGCTAGATATATATGACGAATGAGTATACACAACAACTAGAGCAAAAACCAGGCATTGAAAACAAAAGTAATTAAAACATCCTTGGTGTTTTAATTATTTTTGATTTTCTACCAATACGATAAGACTTTCTCTACTAAATAAAAATGTTGAATAATGCATGCGAGAAATATATATAATTAATACTCATTAAGCTTAACAAGTCCTACCTATGTATTTGTGATTAATATCTGATTAAATCACAATATTACTGAAACAGTTTGTGTTTAAAATATTTTAAGTGACCGTTTACATGTTTTATTTTATCATTTTAATGTTGATGGTATCACGACACAAGTACTCACGACAATATTTGTAGTAAACATTTTATTGGAGGAAAAAATCAGAGGAACAATTAAGTTCAAGCTACGTTCCTACGATATTCCCTACTATATATATGAAAAAGAAAGTTAACCAATCCCAGGTAATAGCAAGGTATACTCGTTTCAAAGCCTCAAGAAGCACACAAATCTCAAAAAACACTGCAACACCCCAAATGATAGAAGAAGATAATGAATTTATTTAACCCCAACAGCTTGTGACCCATAAAGGATGCCAAGCCCATATGTTTTCTGAGTTGATATTTAAAGAAACCATATTTAAATGCAATCGATACATCTATAATGATCACAGTGATGCTGAAATCCAAGTAGATATTGCATCTATTTCGAGCGTCATAGCAGCAAATACTTCAAGAATTAAGACAAAAGCTGTTGCACGGACTAAAACACATATAAGGATCAATCAACATCAATACATTGTTAAGAATTTGTTGGTATAATATCAATAAAAGATGATCAACAACTCTTACATGATGATGACATTTCATAACTTCGAGTTCTTGGTAACGAGAGTAGAAAGTAAAAAATGTAATTTCTATAAAAAACCGCCTTCTCATTTTTTTAATGATAATAAAAACTGCCTTAATATTTTTAGCATTTAGTGTATTATTTGGTGTTTATAGCTATTAAATAAATTGCACTGAAATAATGTCAACAATACTATTTCAATTTTTGGTTTTATTGATACTTGCAAAGAAGACTAACAATGTTCACATTTTTATTATTTGACAGCTTCCGCAAATGTTGTAAACGCTACGCGGCGCGACAGTCGCGCACATAGCTAATATCCATCCGGAACTGTGCAGCTGAAATGCACAGGGCGAGGATGGGCAGCTTTCATGGTCAGGCCTTTGTTCAGCAGTGAACTTTTTAAAGACTAGTATGATGATGATGATGAACCTTTTATAGAGGCTGACTTTAATAACCAATTTGTTAGGTCCATCTAATACGCTGTGTACCGGCGGACCAGAATAGTACTTCTCTCAATAACAGGTGCTGTGACAGGCGACTGAGGTAGATTGCGGCATATCCATCCGAAATAGCGCAACTCAAGTACAACAGAGTAGGAATGGTCATCAGCATCCCTGTGGTAAAGTAAAATACTACAAAGTCAAAGTCCACCAGAAGGAACCTGTAAGATAAACTGGCAGTAATAAAGATTCTACCAACACCACCTATGTAGTCGTTGGCGCTAATAAACCCCCTACTAGGTGGTTAAAGCAGTTCAATCCCAAGTAATTTCGTCGTTGATATAATCTTTAAAGCAATAGTAATAGTAATAATGCAAGCTTTGGAGATATGCTTATTTTTTTAATTTGTTTAAAGGCAAGGTTGTTATCTTTCTTGGGAGTTTATTGTTAAAAGTTTTTATTTAATTATAAAAACAAAAAATAATTTATATCGTTTTTTTTCCTGCCTTGAGATTTTTGATTGACGACTACCTAGTATGCTTTGTCATTGCCACCACGCCTGCACAGCATAGAAATTATGGGAATATCCCCCTATCTGGGCCATCTAAGATCTAAGACTTTCAAAGACGTCTGATCTACTAATTTTCTATTTTAGATGTCTTTTTAAAACGCGTTTATTGGCTTTGTTTGTTTGTAACCGATTTCTTTGTGCTCGATTTTATCCGCTTAAAACGGAAATAATTCATTAACTTTAAACATTGTACACTTCTCTAGAACTGGTGACAATACGTTTATAATTCGATAAATTCATCTCATTAAACTAGAATGGTTAACAAAAAAAACTAAAAAACACTATTTTAAAGCACATCGGGCTGAAAAGTGAAAAATAATTCCTGATATAAATAAACTTAACGGTAAATGAATGAACGAAAACTACTATTAATAGTAGTGAATAAAAATTGGGGCGTTTGTGCCATAATTTTCATATACCCACGCTTTTTTTAGAATAACATAAGTATTTTTCGTTAATTTTAATTTCCAGCATATATTAAGTACATATACATTTTTGTTTTTATACTACATTATTTTAAATATTCGAAATCCAGTTTTTAATAAGTAGTATTATTTACTCATATATTATTATTAGGTGATAGTTAGTAATCAAATTACAGCTAATCCGGATCTTCCTTGTCAATTACCATAACAAAAGTCCTAATAATTACCTACTCACTTACCGCAACGCTCCAAACATCCATTCAGTACCGTGCGAAAATGGAACTAATTCACAAATACGATAGTAATTAGGCCAGGAGGAGCATTCATAAAAAGTAAAAATCTCCCCTACCTGCCCGTTGTCTATGCCCAATTTGAATATAACCTAAGCGTAATTTCTTCAGCGGATAAACAAAAACATCCTATTGTCGAGCAGAACCGCGCATTCGAAATTTGAATAAACGCCGGTCCCAAGCCAAAGGCGCTAATGATAGTGTAGCCACCGAAGACAAAAACGAGGATGTGATCCCGCATGCGATCACGCGTATTTTTTAACACTCGCACTGTGATTGATATGCGTAATAGTGTCTTACTTTATGAATATTAATGAGCGTATTGTACAGGTTGCGTGCTAACGACTAGAAAGACTCTTTTTAGTTTTTTTTTCGGACCCCGCTTCCGTGCGAATTTCGTCGCAAAGAGTCTTAGATTTAAAAAAAGTTTGCTTATGCTAATGTCAATTGAAAACGTTTATAGTAAAAAAAAGTTTGAATGCATGAGAAATTTTTGTCTATCAATGCAAGCAAGCTGCAACTGTAGTTAATATCTATTGCCTTTGTTTTATGAACTTTAATAATGAGAGATAAAAAACGGAATGCCACATGACTTCCGTCGAAAAAGAATAAAGACAGTGACTGGTCGATTTACATATGAGATTGAATGGAAAAAGGCCGATGTACTTTTTGGGCGTTTTTTAATCGAAAGTGAGATTTAGGCAGGTGGTAGTGACCCAAAGGGTTTTTCTACTAATTAATCAATAGAGCATCTGTTTTGTAATTACGTCCCGCCGGCCGCATTTGAAGGGTTAATCAAATATAATAAAGAAATTAGACGGACAGACATGTGTTTTAGTTTTTGCTGCAACTTCAGATTGCTTGTAAGATTGTGCTTAATTTTTATAGGTCCGAATTAATATACTTCTAGCTTTTCTTTGAAATGGAACGTCTGGTATTAAATAAAAAACATCAGGAGAGAGCTGGTGATTCAGAAAACACATCAGGGAGGATACTATTACTAATGGAACGAAAATATTTTGTATAATATTAGCTATACAATGTTTTGCAGAATGTGTTTATGCTCTCTATAGGTCAACATCCCTATAAAGTGAAGATACTTTGTCACATTTACCCACTAATGTTACTGCCTCTCTCCCTATAAAATGGAACAAAGCGATGTGAACACTGCTATTTCGCGTTAGAAATAGGCGAGAGGAGAGTGAGGTACCAATGCAGACGACCTTTGTAGAGGTCAACCTCATGTAAATAAATTAACTTCAAAAATAGTTTTTCTTTTATTTTCATATACGATAAATGTATATTACGCAATTAAATTATATTTGTTGTGATATTGTTATTAGCTTAATAAACAAGACAGTACTTTTTATTTCCAGAGATACAATTTGTGGCTCCTTTTATAAATCTTAAATATATTTCTTATATATTCTCACTTTCAACTTTCAGATCCACAATTCCAAGCAAGCGAAATCACGGGTTTATTGAAGCGGAATTTGAAGTCTATTATTACTAATATTGCAAATGTCTCAACCTAATACCTTGTCCGTCTAACCCCTCGCGAGCATAGGGGTCACGTGAGGTCGGGGTACAGACCCCTGTACCCCACACAGTACCCCGACCCCCTTGATGGGCGATGCGATGACAAGGAAATTAGTATCGCCACAAAAAGGACAGTTAACTTGATTCGTTCTTTGACAGTCTTGTTTTATTTTGGAAAATGCTATAAGGATCTGTGTATAGTATTAAAAGAGATAAATAAATTAATATACCTTGTATCAATAAACTAGCCCCCCCCCCCCTGTATCTATAAACTCCATCTCGATAAATTGGTCTGCATATATTGTGACTACTTGCCTGACTTGTGAGTTCGCAACACAGCTAGTGTTGCGAACTGTAATTTTCCTTATTTTTAAGAAGTTATGAGTATTAATCGTAAACACATGATGACTTCATTATTTTATTTAATATTTGTTCTCCAGACATATTAACATTTATATTATTAATGGATGGCCCAGATCCCCACCCTGAGTAAATAACTATATTATGACTATTTGTAATTGTTCTTTATCTGGGTGATATTTATATGTGCAGTATAAGTATTCTATTTGTTATTTTTCTGTTGTCCGATATCCGTAACACAAGTGCTTTAAGCTACTTATCTCGGAATCAGGTCAATGTATGATCTCATGCACTGAGAGTCCAGTAAATTCATTATTATACTATTAAACCTCTAAAAATAATTATGATCCACCACAGAAAAAATCTTTACCCGGCTGTCAAATGGTTTGACGTACACAAACAGCAACAGTTTTTCAATAAAACCAGCTGTCCATTAAAACAAAACGCTAATAAATTGTAATACCGCAGCCATATTTGCCCCGGAGCGCCACTTTAGTATTCTCACATGTTTCTATTATACGAGTAATTGGTACCTTAGGGTCCCGAGGGCTTGTCGTTAGCACCTCACCGAAGAAGGCTCTCTGACGTGTCCATTAAAAAAATGGCGGAAAAAAAATATTGATGGTGGTTTTGACCACCCCTGACTGCGGGGTACAAATTGCTACGGCGTTTTAGGGTTGGTGCGTTGGGTAAAATTTTTAATTTACTACAAAACTGACAGGTTTCAATCTTAGGTAAAAAGTAAACCTCTATTGTTAAATTCCTCCTACCTATTGGTTTTATTGAGTTGCATCATTATATTTTATTGGATTTATATTTTATTTAGTTATTTAGTAAACATTGAAGATATAATAATTATTGTATGTTACTGTATGACATTTGCATGTTCAATTCTTATTTAGTCTATTAATAAAATAAATCTTTTGTATTAACAATTTATGTCATTTTAAATATTATTTTTATTCAGATTTGAAACAATAAGTACCATGTAATGTCACTGCCTCTCACCCTTCAAACCGGAAAACCACAACAGCAGCCTATTTGGCAGTAGAAACAGCGAGAGCGAGGTACCAATGCAGACTTTGTATGATGTCTATCTCTAGGATTTATTATATTGTTACCACCGCGTGAGAACTTATTAGTGGCAACCCTAAGCGGTACCCGTCCGCCATCTGTCAGTCAAGCATTCAACCCTTCTTCGTTGCAATAGCACCTATTCACTTATTTATGTTGGCTTTTACTTTAACAGTTTCAACTCTGACATAAATACTGGATTTTTAAAAAATTATCTACATGAATACCCAGCACTTTAACACCTATTGGTATTTTCAAACGTTAAAAAGGTTGTATTGCTGGCATACCGGTGAAGAAGGATAGTAACAAATCTATATAAGACCTCATCAGAGGTGACTTAGGTACCGGATCTGACAGAAGGCGGCATATCTATTCAAAATAGGCACAAAGAGGCGTCAAGTTTCGAAAACCTGTTCAACCTACATCCATCTAAACTCAATGCCTGTTTTTTAGACCACTTACAAAGGTCGTCTGCATTTTTATCTCAATCTCACCTACCTTTCTCTAAAAAGCAGTATTCACATTGCTGCGTTCCGGTTTGAATGGTAAGAGAGGCAGTGAAATTACTGGGTAATGTGTCTAATTAAATTATAATTTAATAATAAATTCACACGACATGTCATACGTTGACCTGACTCTTAGATCAGTAGCTTAAAGCACTTCTGCTATGGATATCAGGCAACATAAGAAATACAAATTTCATATTTGAATAAATATAAAAAACACCCACACACAGAAAAAAATGCAAATATATAGCGTATAAATATTTGTCCAGTTTGGAAATCATACCCTCGACCTTTAGAGCACAAGATTGAATCACTGCCATCTTAGCCGTCGGGCCTGTCAAACCAATTATATAATAGAGAAAACATAACATTTATCATAGAGACGACCCTGATGACCCTAGGGATCATGAATACACTTAATATGATTATGACCTGATATTCAAACATCATAACTAAATCTAGGTTACTACAACACCCCACTCTCACCTATTTTTACCGCCAGCAGTATTCCCATTGCTGTGTTCCAGTTTGAAGGGTGAGAGAGGCAGTAAAACTACTGGGTAATGGAGACATTATATCTTCAAGTCACAAGGTTGACAATGCTTTAATGATATCCTTGTGACATTACGAGCGTCTAAAGGCCGCTGTGACGCTTACAACCAAGCGGACTGTATGCTTGTTATTTGACCTGATCTAATGAAAATATTTTACGGACTTGTGTAGATTAGTATATACTTGTATATGGGCTGCAGTCTTGTGTACAATAACTAGGTTAAAATAAGAAGGCGCACCAATTCATATTTTTTCTGAATTAATGAATAAATGAACCAAATACTTTATGTGGATACTATTCAGGTGTTACTCTCAGCACCACCGACCGAGACGCAGTCACCATAGCTCGGACGCTCGCGATATTTCAACGATATCACTTGCATTAACAAATTAGTGATCTGCATACGACATGCTGCAGAGAGAGAGAGACTTATCTCTACGCAACCATAAACAGTACGCACGCTTTATATCCGGAGGGCGTATATCAACCGCAGTAGTGCGGCCGGCCTTACTCTATTGTCACTTAATGTCTGGAATCGGAGAGATTTTTTAGTGATCGCTGTCTGTCCTGCTCCATCATATAAGTTGGGTTTAAATAATAATAATAATAATTCAAATTAACCATCCTAGAGCTGAGAAGAAATGATCAATCATAATAAAAATAATATTTTTTATTATTCTCCTTCACACTTATATTAATTAATAATGTCTGTACAATAACTTTACATATATTGAAAACGTCCAACATTAGACTCTCACAGTGAAAAAATCTTTAGACTGAAACACATGCAATGCACTGCAAGCTGCTGGTTGGCCACAGAAATAAATGAGAATGAACCGGCGGAGTAGAATAGTACCTCTCCTGTACCAAGTGTCTTAAGAAAAGACTGAGGTACCGACAGATGGCTGTATATCCATCCGGAACAACAAAGCTTTAATACTATTGGGTGGGATAGGTAGCAGCATCCTCGTCATGAAGTTGCGGTCTGCGATAGCTCAAACTTTAGCCCAGCTCTGCGATTATGGGCAAAAATCCTTCTATCTTGAGGAGGCGTGTATCCAACAGTGAACTTTCTATGATGATCTTATATGATGATAATGGGTTACTTATACATGTAACCTGGTCTTTGAAACCCTGAATATTCAACCAGCGCTCTTGAATTAGAAGTATTATTGTAAAGATAGTAATATTACATTTTAATTTTATGCATAGATAAATGCTGATTTTTTTTATTAAAGATGTCCTCCTTGATAATTGAGACAAATTAATCTTTTTTCTTGTAAATATTGTCATATCATTGAGATATCGGGCATGTGTATAGTCATATATACAAAATAGATCTGTAAAATAAAAAATTAAGCGTAGTATGTGGGAATTGAAGAAATTAAAAGAGTACTTCCCTCAGAAGAGATAGGTGTGAAATTATCTATATATATTTATTTAATGGTCATTGTATTTTTTTATATATTACGAAGTCAGCAAGCAAGCATACGTATATATGTATTTGTATAAATATAATATGTATTTGTTTTTTTTACGTATGTTGGTGAGGTGAGTGGTAAACAATATGGAACAACAAGACACATATACCTGACCTTCCTTGAAACCAAGATACAACAGACGAATCACAAAGATAACACTTTAACAACCAAACACAAATATTCATTATATAAATGTTTCTCCTAGGTGGGGATCGTATCTATGACCCTTGATGCACAAGATAGAATCACTACCATCGCCATCGGGCTCGTCAGATATAAGTTACATTCAATATTTCATAGGTATAATATATAATATAATCTACTCCATTATTTTAATCCGGACATATTTCACTTGCTATCTTCATTCAATAATCTCTTCGTGACGTCGCTTGAAAGAAATCCACATCTCGTCTCTTCTAGACCTCTTCTTTAATTTGGTCAGCGTGTGACCTCCGAAGTTATCTTTACCTACCACTCCATTTCCATTCGATTATAAATCAAATTAACTTTCTAGAATAGGCAATAGAGTCTAGACATTTACATTTATTGATTTCCTATTCCTTGCGCAGATTTCTTTTTGTTTGAATATAATATTGCCTAAGCTTTAATTCTACTTATAATTTTTGTCAAGCTAGCAACAGCTAACCGTTTTTTGAATAACTTATAAAACTTGAATGGTCCGAAAAAGCTGTATAACAATGATCCCTATTCAAGAAGATTAGTTAAGAGATATTCTGTCCGCTCAATGCCTGCCACGACCATTTCCCATACCGTCGAATAATTAACGGTGATCCATACAATCTCCCCTTCGACACATCACCTTGTCTCGGAACCCTATACCCGTGGTCCACTCTATATGCACACAAAATAAACTTTTTCCTGTCCATATCCTCTCATTAAACAATGTACATCTTCCCGGATGTAAAAAAATCATAACATACGAGGGGTCATTCATTCCCACACACCATAAACAAACCAGTAATTTTTATTCAACCCTTCCGCGTTTTTTTCTTAAAAAGTAGCACTGACATCCAAACCTCTTCCGTGAGAACGTCAAACAGGACCATAGATAAAAAATAAGTTTAAGGAGGTCCGATAAAACATATTAAAATGAGGGCGCTAGTGGACAGTTGTGGGCACTTAAGACGAGAAAAAAAGTTATAGCTTTAGGATGAATAATAAAAAGGCCCATTGATAGATTAACCGATTTAACGTATAATGTTTCTTCAATGAAGAAACGTATCAATTTTAGTTTTACGACATTTAGAAAGAATGTTTTTTCACGGTGATAATGATTGCTAATAGAATCATTATGGGTACTACAAACAAACCATGAAAATAATTGTTTAATTTCATAGTGAAAGAAACATAACGATTATAAAGGCGAGTAATTCTGTTATTATTATATTATTCACACAAAACATGTATTAGTGATGTGCAATAAAAATAGTAACGCATAATAGATCAATTGGTATACACTTTAAATGTAAATAGATAAACACACTTAACTGCGTTAAATAAAGTATTAATCTCGTGTACGGTAAGTAATCTGACAGTTTTTTACAGTCAATATTGAACTTAATGGCTTACTATTATAGATTAATATCAATTGCGAAATGTTTACAAATTTGACAGGATAGGTTGATCTGTTGTTGTGTGTACGAGTCAAAGTCAAACATGGCGTGTATTGCACACGGGTGCCAATGTAAGGGGCGGTATATTTAGCAAAAATTGGATACAAAAGATTTGACTGACCCGTTGGCGCATTCGGTAGTGCACCGATGTTGTACGCCAAGGGCTGTAGGTTTGATCCCTACCCAGGACAAACATTATTTTAATGAATATTTCGGGGTCTGTTTGGGGTTAACATTCTATTAAAACTATATACTCCATATTTTGTAATTCCTCTGTTGTCTGAAGTCCGTGACACGAATGCTTTAAGTGACTTATTCCGTCAATGAGGTTAGGTCAGGTCACAATCCTGTCAGTGAATCAGGTCAATGTATGATATGTGCAAATTTATTACTTTTTAATTAAAAAATAGTCTCAGGTACAGTGAAATGCTTTGCTGGTTGCACATAAATCTCTAAGCGTATTAATATATATTAGTGTTGAGTGTTTGTCTGTTTATTGCATTGTCAGAACTAAATAACAAACTGATCTTAATTAAATTGTTGTGTGCATAGGCTGATACCTAGAGAAGGACATTAGTCAGTTTTTATTCCGAATTAGTTCAAGTGGGACGCGATATATCATGAAATACACGCGCATAAAGTCGCGGATTGAAAGCTACTACAATAATAATATCACTATATTAACAAACAAAGGGCGGCTAAAAACCCACTTGCTTCATCAGAGTGATTCTCACGATCGAATCATTAGGCGGGTTTTTCTAGAATTTTTTTCCGACCCTCTCGGCCCTCCGTACAGGTGTCGGTGAGATTAAAAAAAAACTTATTATGGGGCATAGACTATTCGAATAAAATTCTCACATCACCCGTATATTGTACACATTCAATTAAATTTGTTTGACTAATATATCATGTTCGAGTAATGTTGGCTGCTTAATACAATTAAGGGTAATTATAAGTTTTTCTCGTAGGTATCCTTTGATAAGTCGAAAAGAAAGTCGACTTACTTTTCTCAACAAGGTAAACAACGTTGTCAAAATTGAGTTTTTAGGGTGTAATTTACTAAAACTTTTATAGTATTTACCCACAGACACACTTTACACAAGTTAACAAACGTATTTTAATTACTCAATCAAAGTACTCTTATCAAACAGTTTAAAGATTTAGTGTGATTTTCAAAGCTCATTTATATTTTTCTCTATGCCACTCATCTCTCACACTCTCTCTTTCAGCTAATTTTAAAGTTCTAAGTGTAACGGTTGTATTCATCTCAATATTAGTTAAATTAAAATCTAAAAAAATATCTAGAAGCATTAAAAATATTTTTATTTTTGCCAAAGGGAACAAATCCTCGTAATAAAAAAATTATATCGTGATTTCTAGAAATGAAAAAATGCTAATAAAAGTCTATGTTAAATTATATTCCATAACCATTAAACCTACATTATTTTTATGGAGGAAATGAAAAAGTTGATATCTATCAAGTGCTAACCAACAATAAAATTAAAAATAATGACGATTCGAAAGGACACATGTTACTTCCGATACGTTGCCCATCAAAATCATTTAACCATTGAAAGAGTTAAAAAAACGGGTGCCTCCATCCGCAATGATCCAAGTCGACAATTAAAAAGAAATAAAACAAATCTTTGCGGCCGGCATCACAGAAAAAGGCGGGAAAGCAACTGACGTTTTATTTTTTTATTTATATATTTTTTAATGAACAGGTGGCAAAGGGTTGTTAAACATGTTGACTAATGTTTAAAACTTATTCTCCGAGAAAGCGTGACAAATAGACTGGTCCAAACATGTGTTGCGGGCGTTAGGTAATTAATTAGGGAAAGAAATTGAAAGTAACCCTTTCGCTTTGGGGTTTCTTCTAATTTATTGTTATTGATTAAATTTATCATTGAATTTCCATATGCGACAGGTTGTTAATTGATTTTTTACCACAAAACAAAAATATTTATTGACAACTCAGTGTTGAAATATTTTAAAAATATATCTAATACTATGATGGAATATTACTAATCAGGTATCTATTTAATAGACATATTATAGACTATATATAATAATATTTTTATCTGCAATAGTGACAAAAATACATGGAAGTTATTTTTTAACACTTGAAAAGTTGAAGGTTAAGTAAGGCGTACGTTCTCTTGAACGAATAATCTTCCATATACTTAAATTATTAAATATTACTATAATACAATGTATATGACACAAACTAACAATACATTTTTGGTAATTTACATTTAGAATTTATTCTATTATTCTTTTTATCAATTAAGTACCTATTTTTTTCTTGATGCTATATTTAAAATTGCAAAAATTACGCTAACTCCCTATAGTTGCTAAAAATAAATATTAAACCATAGAGAAGACGTTATTAAAAATTTATTGCTCTCACTTAAAAGCTATTTTGAGTAAGATGTACTCACCAATAAATGTTTGTTACACCAAGTGTAATATTCGCAATGTAATGTTTGTTTTTTAGTCAAAGTAGATCAACAAACGTTGATAAGAAAAAAAAGAAAAACATGTTGATCTAAGCATAAGTTCTCAAGTGCTGCGTCATAAAACGAAGACACAATGACGAAGTCGGTGGTAGAAACCTAGTCAAAAATATAAATCATAAGATACATTTTTTTAATGATTTAATGTCTCAGTAAATTCTATGACTATTAAAATCATCTTCATTGATAAACTAAATTGCTAAAACAAATTAATTTCACACATTTAATAAAAAAAAAGCAAAGCGAACGAACATTAACGTCCCGAGAAAGCCAACAAAGACCGTGGTAGATTTTTTACCGCGTTTTTTAAACAAACAAATTCGATGCGTATCCCGTCATTAGGACTATCAAGCTTTATAGCTTCTATGAGAATAAAACTACCTTAATATAATACAGATAAGGTTGAATATGGGATGGCAATTGGCGGTATTTTTTGTAAGAAATCAGGACTATATGTTGAGATATTTGAGGTCAAACGACAGTTGTTTGGGTTGATAGCTTTTTTGCAGTATAATGTCGGTCACTGGTTTGATCTTGTCAAGGATTAGTCGATGAAACTGATATTTAGATTTATCTCCAAGTACTTATAATGTATAATTCTTATTTTGTTTTATTATATTTAAATGGATCGCCTACTATTAATACATTTATCAAAACATATTTATAGACGAACACAGTATACATAAGCCAAGAAAAACAAAATCGTAATTTAACAGAAAAAAGAAAGCGAAGGAAGTCAACTCAAAAATCAAGTAGGTATATGAAACGAAATACACTCAACGACTTTGAGCAAACCTCGTCGTCAAAATGTTGGCTAATGTCATTAAACAGTTTGCTGATCCTCGCCACCGGCGAGTTAGCACCAGATACAGTTCTTCTAAATGTAGGCTTAAGAAGAGGTATCTGATAGCGGAGGAGACGCGCAGGAACTCTAACAAAGATTTTTTCTTGTAAAATTGGACGTAATAATTAATGATCTTGTAAATGAGCATTATATCATAGAAATACTGCGTTATTCTAACTACTTATTTTGAAATATGCTAATTTTTAGAAATATGTAGGTGATACAAATTTTACTCGATCTTTTTATAGTTTATTTTCATATGTGTAAGGAGGTTTACGAGAGCCTTATATAACAGAGCCAGTCACCTCAAACATGTACCATTTCAATAGTAGTACATGGTTTAATCATCTAAATGATCATCATACCAACGGAGGACTCCTCAAGATTGCGAGAATTTTGCTTATAATTGTCGCGCGTGGTGGCAGGGATGCTGCTGCCCTGCCCCGCCGTACGCATTAAAACTATATTGTTTTAGATGAATAGACCGACATCTGTCGATTCTGATAAATTGACTTTTACGATGAACTGGTAAAGGGTAACTATTTTACTCTGCCGGTACCCCTCAGCATTCAAATATCGAAGATTAAATGTAGCTGAGTGGGGATGGTTAGCGAAATCCCCATTCCGATATTACAATTTGCTATTTCCAATATGCCTAGCCTAACTTGTCAATTATGATAGTGACAATAAAGTCGTAATAAAAATCTCTTGGAAATTCCTATGTTTGACAGGGGACCCTTGCCTACTGTATTACTTTCGCTTCCTTATTACCTGGAAATAGTTTTTTTTTTATAAGATTTCTCAACAACATCATTTTACATTATATGAATAATGAGACAATAACATGAGTACAAAATTATCCTTTACCAGTTAAATACAGCATTTTAGAGGGCCCGCTCACTGAAATAATTATTATAATAGAAATTAAATTAACTATACGGAAGTCCATAGTTATTTACACAAACATATTTTGACAGATCTATTATTTCTTTCTATTCGTATTAAGTTCCTCATAAACTCTCGTTCAGAATCATTAGATGCCTAAGACGCGTTTGTAAAGTTCTTTGTAAGTGCGCATGAATAAGGGCAAATTAGGATATACATATATTAAATGCTACTTCAAATATTAAAAATGACAAAACTTTTCAGTAAAGTAGTTCTTACGTGGACTTCAGCCGTTGTTTGGTAAAAAACGGACATAGGTACACATTTTCGCATTTATATTACTATTATTTATCCATGATTCACGCCTATAAATCAATTTCAACACTTGCCTGCCAATGTAAACAATCAATAAAAGTTCCTATTCAATCAAACTCTCCGGTCGTTGACCCTGGGCCATACCATTACACTTAAAAATGCCAATTTCAACTCTACTTGTATATAAATAAAGGTCACAAGAACATAAACTATTATCATTTGTTATCCTTTACTTGTTAACGGGATAAATTTGAATCTAAATTGAACTCTATGACCTAATAATAAGATGGCTACAACTGCAAGGAATTGTATCGCACATCTTGGCTTGTCAAAAAGTGTTCCATGGAATACTAAATAACAATACTTGCATGATTATTGAATTTTTAACCCTATTTACTCATGCAATAATGAGAAACATAACTGCGTTTCTTATCTTTGCCCCTCAAACAGTGCAACCCTCGAATGAACATACAATCATCACACACGTTTGATTGTCAACTTTATTTTTAATGCATCAAGATACAAAATGATTATTGTTTGATCGAAGAACATCTGCCCAGCAGCTGCATTATAAGATTAGATCGCTCTTGTCCATTTCTTGCGGTGATAGGGTTATGTCGTTTT
The DNA here is from genome assembly GCA_020976665.1 of Heortia vitessoides. NCBI lineage: Eukaryota > Metazoa > Arthropoda > Insecta > Lepidoptera > Crambidae > Heortia > Heortia vitessoides. The sequence continues at coordinate 13,776,265 of JACJUM010002477.1, forward strand.
GTATTCAGATTTTTTGACTGACCAACACTGTTTTTATTTGAACAATTTGGGGTTCTCCATTGTGACTGACTAAATACCTTCCCTTATAAAATAAATAATGCTTCAAAGAGTTTTAGTAATGATGTTAAGACCATATCAAAATTAAACATAACGCGTTTATAGACTTCTCTTTAAAAAGATGAAAACAATGACTTAAAGTAGAATGGATACCCTTAAATGGATAACAAAAAGAATAGAAAATTATTTTTGTCGAAAATACATTGCAGTTAGTAGGGGAGGCAAGGCAAATAAAAGTATGACTCACTAAATGTAGAATGATTTCTCGATGATTCAGCGTATTCAATCCAGACAGATTTAATTTCATACCTAAGTATTTGCTAGTAGTGCACAAAAAAAAATCCGTTCAATAGGTTAGAAGTTCATCTTACAAACAAAGTGACGCGATTTTTTATGTATAAAAAATATATAAATATTTCTTGTGTTGTCTAATGAACTATTAGCACGATGGACGACCATTAACGAACCAACAATTACAACATTAGCGAGGCGAGGCCCGGTCGGCGTGCGACAAGTTTTTTGTCACGCGTCGTACACGCAAAACAAAGGGCCTATGTACAACCTCTTTTTAGTGGCAATCAGCGATTCTGTAGTCGTAATGTTGTATTGACTATGGCATCTTTGATTGAATTTATTTAATACATTTATTTTATTTTACTGAATATCATTGAAATATACTATACTATTAGTGCAGTTTCTCCTCTCGCAGATCTTATTATGATTTAATGAGTTTTTTTTTAATAAAAACACAGGCACATTTGATTATAGGGCATAGATTAGGACTACTCTTGTTTTTTATGCCATAATTTTATAAGGCTATCGCTTAATATACATAAAAAAGACACTTATAGTCACTGTAATTTACTTTTGGGACATGACTAAAGATAGAACTCATACAAAGGTCTGCATTAGTCTGCAAATGTTTGCGTAAGAGAGTTAGTGAAATTACTGGATAATGTGCCATAATTTGATTAAATGACGAAATTGTCAATGCGCTAGTGATATCCCTGTGATGACACAAGCGACTATAGGTGATGCATAGGTATTATCCAGCGGACCGTATGCTCGTTTGTTGAAAACGTGAAATGGTTTTGAGTAATAAACATTTTATAATTGTGCATCTATATATATATATATAAATGAATCCCTATTTTCCTTGGTCACGCCATCATGCGTGAATGTCTCGGACTTATTTCACTATTTTTTTTTGTTGTTTTTGTTATTGTCATAAAATGGTTCTTATGTAAGAAAAAATCATAAATTGCGTCGAAAATAAAAAAATTAAAACCACTTATACTTTTTTTTAACCTAACTGTATTAAATAAATTGTATACTTTTAATCTTAATTGTACCCACTTGAATTAAATAGTCATCGTTATGAAATGACAACGTCTGTCAGGTTAGCTAGTGGTAAAATTAACTCGTATGTTATACCCCTAAACACATTGACATAATGGCCTTTAAACTTTTTAAATGTCCTTAATAGTAACATAAAGGCAAAGGCATCCGATACCGTTATGCCAACTCAATATGCAATTCTAAATGTGTCCACATTTCGTACCTCCCTCAGCGTCAAAAGGAATTTGTTATAGTGTCACCTGTTTCTGGAAACAGCCATATTCATACATTCTCCTTGCTCCCTGTTCTTTTTTTTTAATCGTATGTCGAATTTAACGATGTATGTGGTATTAGGCTTAGGTTAGGGTTTTTGCAACCAAATGCTGAATGACGTAAGCGTGAGTGACTTATTTTATATATGACTAGCGGCCCGTCCCGGCTTCGCACGGGTAGACATAAATAGGTACAGATATTTAAGTTATAAGCATACTAATTAATATGAACATGAATCACTAAATTAGAAAAAATATGTATGCTTATCTTAGAGCCTTCCTGTATACTACGTTGGTGTATTTATAGGTGGCAACAAAACGTATTGATTTTCAAGAGATCCTACTCGAGAAAGTGCCACAAACAATTGCTCTCATCGAGTTATTTACTCGATGTGCTGCGTGACGGCCGCCGCCGGCATGTATTTTTATTTCAAATTCATAATATCTTTTGCATGGAATGTCCGACTTCAATAATTTAAAAAGTAATCATTAGGTATTGAGACAGTCTTGAATATTAAATTATTTATTTGGATAAAAAATTATAAATGGTATGTATAACACGGTCTGATTTTGATTGGCATTTCTATCAATTTGTTAAATGTAAAAAAGTAGTTATAGTGACGTAACTACAATGGTAAGACATATAGTCTCGCGAAGTATTTTGTAGATTTTGATATATTCTATAATATTGTCGAATATTTTTTGTACTATCATTAATATTCTTCGCAGCGTATGCGATGAAAGACTTTTTATGGCTAATTTTTTTACACCTTCGGTTGGTTTTAATGGGAATTTTTTAAGATTTCTATAGTAATCTAGCCTATGTTACTCAGTGATAATGTAGCTTTCTAATAAAAAATAATTATTAAAATAGGTCCGGTACTTTTTGAGTTTATTCGTTACCTACAAAAATATAAATCTTTCCTCTTTATAATATTAGTGTAGATATTTAGTTGGTAAATAATTACTTACTTAAAATATTAGTGGGTAGTAGTTGTAAATAATACATGAGATAGATCTCATTCAAAAGTCGTCTGCATTGGTATCTCACTCTCATCTATTTCTATCACCGAATAGCAATGCTCGCATTGCTATGTTCCGGTCTGAATGGTGAGAGAGGTCGTGAATTTACTGGGTAATGTGGCATAATATTCTTAAATCACAAGGTTGGCAACGCATTAGTGAAATCCTTGTGATATTACAATCATCTGTTGGCTGCAGAGACGCTTACTATTACGCGGACTATGTGCTTGTTTGTCGACCTGATCTTATAAAAAAGAAGATATTATGTCATTATAGATAAACATCTAGTAATACACCGCCTTTCATCAATTGACCGGTAGAAGTTAATGCAAATTACTACCGTTCGTTTCTTTGTAGGTAGGGCAAATGAAGTTACCTAATTGCGGATCAGCATAGTGCTATTTTTACATATTAAGAAAATGATGTTACGGCTTAAAGTCATAAAATGACGATGGTGAAAATCATAAAAATATCAAAGGTAAGTGTGAACCTTGCATAAGAAGAACCATTACCACAAGATGAATACGAGCATTATTTTCGAGTCACAATGCAAGTTAACAATTTATATTCAATTATCTTAGTACACGTAATATTTTAAACATTTCGATAAAGCGCCTGGGGGAACCACGTGTGATAGATTTCATAAAAAATATAATAATAATAGAATAGTACTTCCCTCATTACCAGGTGTCATAAGCATAGAGTAAGGTACCAGACCGAAATAACAGATGGCGGTATATCCATATGAAACAATGTAGCTCAAAAGCACAGGGCAGGTTGCCAACACGCTTGACTAGCGTGGAAATTAAGGGGCTGAATTCCCTAAAACATCTAGACACAGAAAAAATACAAATATCATCATATAAATTGCCTTGGTTGGGAATCGAACCCACGACCCTTGGCGCATAAGATAGGATCTGCGCCATCGGGCCCGTTAAATTTTATTGAAACATGTAATGTCGATCGAAACGTACAGTATTTATTGCAAGCACCATATAAAAATCAATTCTAAAATAGCTGATTTATTTAATGCATACTGAAATAAATCGAGACCACTCGTATACCGTCGCTGGTATTATCTGCCCTATAATAGAGCTGCACAAAAACAACCTATTTCAAATAAAGCTCCAATAAATTATTTCTTGCGTTAGCGACAACTGGCACAGATCAAGTACGAACCTTTTAACACATAATGACTTGTTTGTCACTTAATTTTTTATACCGGCTCATGCGCGATTGGCACATATCTGTGTTAATGATCATTTACAACCTACTTTCAACGAGTACGATTGTTGGCGGCAAAAACCGGCGACCAATCAAAATGGCCGACAGGAACGCGCGAAAACTGCCAAAAAAAATTATAGAACTTTCTGACCGAAAACAAACGTGAACGATTCGGCGCTAGCCGCTTATTATAAATAATTAATGATTCCCTCCGCTCTTATGCACGATAAAATGCCATTACGGTTTTCATCGGCCCCTGCAAAAAAAGCCGGCGAGTTGCCCGGCGCAGTCGCCAAACAAAAAACACACCTATAAGACTGACCGAGCATCGCTGAAATTCCCTCACTTCTTACCACGCCGTCATTTGACTCCAGCCATTATCTGAGGAATTAACAACGTAAAAAAATACCGATACGATAAAGGTATATTCGCGCTGTCGGCGAGTGTTTTTGTCATATAAATAAAAGGTATATGGAAAGGGCGCGCTCCAAGCCGCCATAATGGCGTCAACACGATAAATATTGCACTCATGAAAATTCAGCGGAGCATTATCGTGCGAGGAGCGATCGCCTGAAAAACTGTGACTCCATTCCATGGGATGTTTCATTATTTAAAAAAAAATTCCATCACCGCTCGCTCCCGGGCCGATGTAAAAAAGGCCAGTCATTATCTTCGTTTCGAATGTGGCAAGCGGACCGTTTTAATATCATAAATGACAGATGCGGCAGACGTAAAGTCAATGGACGCATGAGATAATAAAAAATAAACAATTAAAGGAGATTTGCATATTCACACAGGGTATTGTTGATAAGCCAAGTTAAGAAAGGAAGGGAAGGCGAAAAAAGTATGGCGCGGTAACATTCGCGCTCGAGAGCAAATAACGAGTGCTGAATAGGCGTCTTTGTGCGGGCGGGAGTGAATGAGATTTTTTTTTATTATCTGCTACTATTTGTCTGTGGGCTATTATAGAGTTTTTAAGTGTACTCAAATATTTATCTTGCCCGTAATAAGTTTTGTAACTTCCAAATAAAAGTGCGTTGTGGTTCAGTATTGATTTCAAATATCAATAGAAAAAAAGACGTTTAGTACCGTTGGTCACCAGTTTTACTTGCAGGATATTTATTTATTAAGAAAAGGCTTATCTAATAAATATCTACTAGAATTAACAAACATTACTAATACATAGGTATAATATAATGTACATGAAGCATAGGTAGCTCATATTACAATAATTACAATATCACACTTATTTCAAGGTAATACAAATTTAATTTGGCCGTGAGGTATCGGCAGAGCAGAATAGTACCTCCCTCTATCCCAGGTCTCGTAAGAAGCGACCAGGTAAAGATGCGTAAGGTACTAGAATCGACAGATGGCGATATATCCATTTGAAACAGTGTAGCTTAAATGCACAGAGCAGGGATGGGCGGCAGCATCACCGTCGCGAAAGCTGCTCTCCGCGATTGCCACCACGCTTGCCCTAGAAGCCTATGTCTAGCGTGTATGTCTAGACTTCCAACGTGTGATGATGATGATCATGACAAAATTAAATAGCATGCAGCTAGTTATTCAAGTTAATATATATGGTTAGTTAGATATTTTGTACACCTATTTTACTCAATGTTGTAATTATAATAATAAATAAATATAAATGTACAGAATAACTTATACGTTGACTTCGTTCCAAAATAAGTAGCTTAAATTACTTGTGTAACGGATATCAGACTTGTGTAACAGACAGAGGAATTAGAAATATAATATATACATATAAATAACCCCTAAATACAAATATTCATAATATAAACATTTGCTCTGGATCCACTCTGCGACCGCGCACTAGATAGGATTACTATTATTTTCGCTATTGGATCTGACATAGAAAATCTATTAATGTCAATTTATAAAACCTTTATTGTCAATACAAGTTATAAGGTTGTTAAGAAATAGTACAGGTACATGGAAATGTCATCCGTATTGTGCTTCATGCGCGTACAATGTTTATTTATGGGTAACGACAGTTATTGGGTTCAATGGTATTACTAACACGTCAGACATCAGATATCACACAGAAACTCTTTTAAATTGTACTAGCATTTTTGTATCAGTATTCTGGTATTTTTTTTAAAGGTGAATACTACTTGTTTCACGTATCTCTTCTGGTATTCGATTATATATTCGGGGTGATTATAAATGTGGGGTGTTTGATATTTTATAAAGCTGTCGGTTCTGGTACCTAAGTCGCCTCTTAAGACACCTAGTACAGGGGGAGGTACTACTCTGCCCGTACCCCACGGCTTGACGTTAAATACCCATATTACCCGTATCAGGTGTAATAGGTGACGAAGATAGAAACAGTGTAGCTCAAATGCACAGGGCGGGGATGGGCAGCAGCATCCCCGTGGCGAAAGTGCTCTGCGATTGCCAACACGCTTGCCCAGTGCGGCAATTATGGGCAAATCTCCCCCTTTCTTTTGGAGGCTTATATGATGATGATTAAAGCCTTGCTTGGAAGATAATATATGAGATATGTATTTTATATAAAAAAAATACTTAACTGCCAAATAAAGCAAAATAATTGAATGGACTATTAATTGTAGAAATGGGGTCTACTTGAGTTATTACGAGAACATGCGTAAAGAAGTACAAAAATGGCGATAAATCTCCATAATATGCAGATTTCACTCGTCCCACTGCCGGATATGCTTACTTATATTTTAGGGACCCGCCGGCAGAAACGCAGGTACGGTAATGTTCCTGTATTATGCGCCAGCGGTCATGGATTCAAACCCAGAACAAACATTTATACAATGAACTAGCTTTAGCCCGCAGCTTCACTCGCGTTAAATACGGGGTAAGACAGTTGACTTATTCCCATCCCCTAGTTTAGGGGCTGGGAAAAGATTTCCAATTAATTAAGGGAGGTATTTTTTGTTGTTATAAAGGTGTGTGTACCGATTTTTAGCTTCCTAACTTGAAAATGTGAAGTCACATATAAAATTTAACTGCCTTTAATGGGTTGGAGGCAGCTTTCCAAAAAAATTATGCACGATTTTTTTGTTTTCTCGCAAATAGTCTGCATGCCAATTTTTATTTTTCTGCCTTAGAAATTGCGAAATGCTTCATACAAAGTTCCACTTCTCTAGCTTAGCGCAGTAGGGTGTTAGAAACAGACAAAAAGTAATCCATATCACTCTCAATCTCTTCAAATACCTTTACTTAAAAATTCAAATTAATTCGTCGATCCATTTTGCCGTGAAAGACGAACAAACAAACAGGGACACACATACACTTTCCCATTTATAGTTGTTGTTTATTCTGTGTCTGGATGTTGAAGTATTATATGTTTGATTCCTCTGTTGTTCGATCTTCGAAACACAAGTGCTTTATGTGACTTATCTTAGAGTCGGATTTAATTACAGCGCGCCAGCGATCAATGCGAAGGTATTTTCGCTAGTTAAATATTAAAAATTTATTAGTATCAATTATATCTAACCAATCTAACCCATAATAAATATTTGTGATTAAACTTTGTAATTAATTTATTTAGTTTTTATATCATATTTGCATCCATAGTGTTAAATCAGAAAACAGATTATAATAAAATTATAGGTGTTTGATGTTGTAGCCACTTAACTATTATAGACATTATTATTGCCATATAAATAATAGCACATTGCATTTACTTACATAAACATTAACATTAATTATGAATATATTTATTTTTCAGCTATCAATATAAACTTTATTTTTAAATTCACGCTCACAGAACCTTTATTAAAATCTCTCGGGCTTTGCTTTAATTTTTTATAAGCCAAGATTTCCATGGAAGTTTTCAGTCACACACATTCAGTCCCACTTCATCATATTATATCGCACACACATGCAAGGGCTTACGTACGTGTTAACCGCGGGATATGTTTTTGCCAGTGCATTTTTATGCATCTATTTTAAATAATATAGGAACTCCTTTGTTAGTTCGCTTTTAAAAATGGCCAGCGTGCAAGTTTTTTTTGGGAGAGGCCATATGACATTGCTTTCTTATCGTTGGACACTTTTCATTTTAATGTTGAATGTCTTACATATCTTTTTTAAATGTGTGTCTGCGACTTTGTCCGGGATCGTTTATTATAAATACAATCTTCCTTAATAAATACTTGAACTGTATATATAAATAAAATATTATATTTTGATTGTTTACCTAATTTGTAATGTCGTATTTTATTATTTTAGATGCCTTAACGCTGATTAATTTCTATTGACTACATTTAATTAAAAAGTAATTTCTTTATTTTTATTTTTATTTATACTGACATTATACTAACTTAAGTGGCTCTAATTTGTAAGCCAGGGAGAGCAATTAATGTATATATGTACATACTCTACTAGTATGTAGTATCGTATAAATTTCACCTGACAATACTTAGACAAAAAATATGATTTAATTGGTGTTATAGGTATATTGGCAAACCACAGAAGAACAGACATACTGTCATGTTTATAATATTTGTATAGATGATTAAGGTCATACACCTTTGCAAAAAAGCTTTTTTTGGAGAGACACACTTGTTTGTCAGAGAGAGACTTATGTTAACTATATTAAAGACGTCCACTATGTTCTGTGACGTGTTCTGTCAACACGTGTATGAATAAATTAATGAAAAGGACGAAGCAAAGGGACTATATCAAAATGGGAGCAAATATTTATCAACAGTATTTCATCTAAAGAGCTATTTAAAAAAAAAGGTTTTTTGTATTTTTTCTCTATGTTTAATATATTTCGTATACTATGCGCCGTCCCAAAAGAAAATGGCGGCAAAAATTTCTGACTGTCAAATATAGTCGATTAAAAACTTTTTGTGCCGTGGTCACTGGAACACTGAAAACACCAGTAGTATATCAAGTATCGTCACGTAATCACGTGCCTACTACGAAGGAGCAGTGGCGCTTTTTGCTCGCACTATGTGAGCGAAGTTTTTCCAACTTTTCCACGGTTTTTCCACTGCCGGCGTAGACGGCGAGTTTTTGTGCCCCTCTACTGAGCACTAGGCACGACAAGTCTTGAGTCTAGGTCATTTTACTTGTAACACTAATCAAATACCATTATTAATAAGCTAATTAGAACTATTATGATAATCATGGAACTAGTACTTCTTTATTGTTATGGTACCGGCCGAAAAGAATATGAACAGCACCGGGTATCATAAGAGGCGATAGTGATACTGGCATCGATACGAAAGCTGTTTAGGTAGGCTTATTACAATATACAACAATAGCTGTTGATAAAAATAGTACACAAATGCCTGAAACGGCCTCTGTTGGTATTAAAAAATTAAGAACAAATGTTGTAACAACACTTTTTGCTACAGTTGTAAGCCGTGCGGCGTGCGCGGGCTTTTCTTTCTCTTTATCTCTCTTTCTTTCTCCCCCCTCCCTTCCTCTCTCTCTCCTTCTCTCTCTCTCATAAAAAGCAAGCAAGTTATTTTCATTTCGTCTTTTATTTCGCTCTAAGCAGTGTGGTGTCGCGATGATTATTTTTGTTAAATGTATACAGATTTTTGTACATAATAAATAATAAAATTACTAAAAGTGGATTAGTTTTGAAGAAAATTTTAGATTATATTGGTTAATAATAAAAAATAATTAAAAAAAAAATATATTATTTTTAAGTTAGCTATATATATTACAATTTTTTACTAATTAATCGAAAGGAACTTCGTTCCATCCGGTGTCCCTTGACACCTCTAATGTTTTAATATCTTTTGCTTTGATGGTGTTTGTACAAATATGCAACAAGCATCGAGTGTAAACATGAAAGCAACCAATAAAAAATAAATTGCTAATTATTGTATTTTATTGTTTTTACAATAAATGGTAATGTTAATTGATGCAACTTATATGAGGTAGACGCAAAGTTCGTCTGCATTGGTACCTCACATTCACCGATTTCTATCAAAAAACAGCGGCGTTCACGTTGCTATCCCGGTTTGAAGCGTGAAAGAGACAGTACTAGGCAATGTGACATAAATATCTTCCAGTCATAAGGTCGGCAACATCTTAGTGATATCCTAGTGATAAAAGCGTGTACATGTCGCGGTGACGCTTATTACGCGGACTGTACGCTTGTTTGTCGACCAGGTCTAATAAAAATGCCGTGAAATGTCATCAGATACAACAGATCAAGACGTATGCACCACACTATGCACATTAGAGTGTGCAAAAACGCCGAGACAAAGCGAGTGCGGTGCAAAAACGCAAATTGCGGGTACCATTCCCATCGCTGTTCTTTGAAGGCGGCTTTTTGCCGGTTTATCTTTTTAAACTTATGGGGAAATGGATTATGGGGAAACGCAATTATGGTGGTGATGTCGCGAGAGCACCGTGACGGGTGACTTCTTGCTTAGGTCGCATCGGTCAGTCGGGGTGTAATGTGTTCCTGGATGAAATGAGGTGTGCGTGACGAGCATGACACGTGATTAGAGGATGCTTAGTTGATTACCGATCTGTTCTAAAAAGCAATGAATAGCATAAACATAGAGTTTATTATGTAAGTTTTTTTTATATAATAATAATAATAAATTCACACAACATCTCATACATTTACCTGACTCCGTGGTAAGTCGTTTAAAGCATTTGTGTTACGGACATCAGATACCAGAGGAATTACAAATATAATACTTAAATACATATTTTTAACACCCAGACACAGGACAAACACAAAATATCATCATATAAATATTTGCTCTGGGTAGGCAGCGAACCCACGACCCTTGGCGCATAAGATAGGATCACTAGCATCTGCGCCAATGGGCTCGTCACCCTATGAGCTTTATTTACTTTTAGAATTGTTGGAGTTTCTTACAAATTTAACTAATAAAGTACGTATGGTAATAGTGTGATAAGAGATCAATGAAATGATCAATGTGACAACAATAGAATAAGGAACGTTAATATGGTTTCGACATGTAGAAAGGATGGATGAAAATAGAATGTCTGCGCAAATATATACAACGGACGTGAAATAAAAATATAGTAAATATAGTAATATACGAGTATCATAAGCAGGTAGAAGAAGTATTGAAGATGGGCAAGGTCAAAAGTACCAAGAATAAACGAGCGTGTATGAAAGGGCTAATGCAAGTAAGGGAAGCGAGAGAGGTATGCCAAGATCGTGACAAGTGGATAGTCCATAGTCTCTGCCTACCCTGATGGGACTCAGGCGTGATGTATGTATGTATACAAAAGTTGACATTCGATAAAAATAAATGTAGGTGCGATACACAATTTATTCTGACATAAATTTATCTTAGAATTTATTGTTTTAGAGATCTTAACTGGCCTGAGGGGGATTTCGTAGTGGCCCTATGTTGTAAAGTCTTGGGTTCGATCCCTACACAGGACAAATATTTGTATGATAGACATTTGTGTTTCTTAACAACAAATTGTCTGATATCCATTTTGAAAAAAAGAAGCTATTTGTAAAATACATTATTACAAGTTTCAGTCACAACAAATTTCTAATAAGGACATATTTTTCTGATCAATTGTCTTAATACTGTGAGTGAATTGTCTATTAATTCACACACAATGCATTTGATATCAGTGACCTATATTTAGAGAAAACCGAATATTTCCACAAATCCTTTGTAGCTGTTACATTTATTATTAGAGAGATACATCAACAAAATTTGTATACAACTTAAAAAAATACTAATATAGGCACCTAGAAATAAATTTCTCCGATACTGGTTGACTGTTTACAACCATGTCGCATCATTTATCGTTGCTCTTCAAATAATAATGAACTAGTCGCAAAATACCCTTTCATTCAATCATCAATTGAATAAAATAATTGAAGGGTTAAATCGATTTTATTCAAACATACTTCACCTCTGGTAGCTTTGAAAATGACCTAATTCATTTTTTTTTATTTCAGAAGTTTTTTTAATGATATGAGTTATATGAGATATAGTTAAAAATTAGTTCATTCGAATTCTAAATTCAAATTTGAATCCATTTGGAAACGCTCAGATATGTATAATTTATGTTGGTTAGTTTTGGACGCAGTAGGGACGTAAGTAACTTCTTCGCGGAACACTAATAGGTAGCGTCCGCAAAAGCTTATACGGGCAGTTTTAAGTTGAATTTTTTTGGTAAAGATATAGATTACAATATGTAGAGAAAAATATGATACTTTTCAATTCTATTATGATGGAATATCTTGACGCGTACAACATTTTTATCACATATATTAATTTAATCATTTTTACGTTTACCCTTTCAAGATAATGTCATATATAACTTGACAAAAATGGATCGGCTTTTAAATGCGGTTTACTAATTTTTACGATTTACTTTCTCATTATTTTCAAGGCACACTAATGAGAGGAAAATAGAGGCCCAATAAGTTTTTTGCCAATTGTGCCTACATCAGCAATGTATGCTGATGTAGGCACAATTTTGTATAAAATTTTTTTTAATTAATAATAAATACTATAATTATATACAAATTAAAATTACTATAAAATGTATTTTCAGGTTACGCCATAAAAGACCACCTTTCTATTAATTATTCAAATTCAAATCAGTGCAATAATAAGTCTAACATTTCATTGACATTTATTTATATGTATCTGACATACCGTATATTGTATAGAAAACTACTGAAAAGAGTAACTTATTAGCACAAATATACGATTGCAAAAAATTTGGCTCTTATTTCGTATTCGTAATAAATTTATAAAATACAGCTTTTGTTATTATTAAAGTTTCATGAGGTGACTTACTTGTTCCATTCACATTGCGTCCGATGATCTTATTGGACCCGTTCGGCTGTTGGGCGGCGGGGGTGAGCGGCGCGGGGAGTACACTCCGTCCCGTATCCTCACCCGAACTCTCCATATCGCCCCTCTCGCTCGCACACATCAACCTGACACCCGCCAATTCTTAACTTCACAAAATTCGAAATTAAAATTTTTAAGAAAAACAAAACACGATCACAAAATTTAGTCCTTACAGCCTATAATTTATGATTAAGTTTTTTTTTATCCTAGCCACGGGAGAACGTGACATCGGAGCCGTTCCGAATGTTTGGTAGCCGTGACGTGGCGATGACGCGCGCGTCTCGACTGAACTTTGCCGGCCGGAGCCCTAGGCCTGCAGCTGCATCGCCCCGCCCAGCACCCCACGCGACCCCTCTACATGCCCCACAGCCACTTTCCTTGCCCTCAGCATACATAAAAAAGAATATAAAGGATCCGTCATGCTACGAAGTTTCGTCGAAGTTAGGGTACGTTATATGAATGGTAAGAATCGGGGGACAGGGATTTGCTTTTTGTCAATTCCAAACTGCGTTGATGTGCTCACGGAGAGGGTTTCCGCAATATTTTAGTGTGTTACGTTGTTTTGTAATGTTTGATGTTAAAATTGTTACAGCTCTAGTTTAGAATAACACCGACTCAACTCTGAAGTATCTAACCAATTCAAATAAGAGCAATATCTGATAATAAATAATTAACAGATATAAAAAATAACATAATGATACTACTTTTCGGCTTTAATATGCGGTGTAATTAACTTCTTTTCATTTATTTTGTTTGTTTTATTTCTTGGAAATGGTTGCCGCAAGGTGACCAAAACATCACACTTAAAAAAAACAATACTTAAAAATTTTATCGGAGTATCTATTTGTAATATTAAAACAACTGCTGTTTGCTAAATGCATATGGATGTACACATTATAACAAAATAACATTTTTCTGTCTGTCTGTTTGTTTGAGGTAATTTCTGAAACGGCTGGAACGATTTTCATAGGACTTAATGGCAGGAAGCTGATATAATAAGGAGTAACTCAGGCTATGTAACATTACGCTACGACTAAAAGGAGCCGAGCATGAATCAAAAATTTGACAAAAACGGGCGAACAATATACGTTTTGAGGAGAATATCCTGCCCAAAGTCACTATTCCACGCGGACTAAGTCGCGGGCACAGCTAGTAGTAAAATTAACGGCGTTTAACCCGTAGAAAAGCCCTAAGCTTTTGAATATTGGTTTAGTTTGCATTGTCATTTTAGCAGACTATCTTTATATATAATTTTTCGACGCGTTCAATGACAAGTACCTACATGTCATTGAACTCCTAAACGGCTAGACCAATTAAAATGTTATTTTTTTGTGTGGCGCCCTGGATGGTTTAGATTCACAAATCAGCCCGGCACACGGCTGTACATTCTGTATCTAGGTTATTTATCAGAACAACGTATGATAAGTCTACCAGCTCAGATATTCAGGTAATCAGTATATCTATAATCCTAGGTATATCTCTAATTAGTTGTGCTTTCACAACTTTCCGTCGAAATACTGATAAGGCACGTACGAGTAACATGCTGGAACACTCGGGTACTTTGTTTCCTGGAAAACAAGCGTTACAAAAATTCGCGATCTAATTTCATGTCCACGCGGACAAAGGCGCGTGAATAATACTAATACTGATATTTCAATTTGTTGTCCTGCGTGGATCGAACCCAAGACCCTGGGCGCTCAAGATAACCCTTACTTCCTCACTATTATTATAAATATGAAACTAACACTGTCTGTTACGCAATCACGCCTAAACTGCAGAACCGATAAAATGAAATTTGGTACACAGATAGGCAAGAGCCCGAAAAAGGACATGATGCCACTTTTTAATTTGAAATAAAGGTTATTTTAAGAGCTAGAAGTTTCAACATATTTTTAGGCTGTTGTTTTGATTTAATCAATACGACATTTACAGTTTGTATAAGTTAAGGTACCCAAATAAACTAATTCACGCGGACGAAGTCGAAACACGAAGCGAGCACAGCTAGTAATAATATACTTTATTGTACACCTGAGACACATACAATAATTGCATTTATTACATTACGCATTGAAAAGCTTTATCGCATAAAGCGATTTCATCCAGGTTGTATTGAGATAAAAAGAAGGTAAATAAAATAAAATAGGATTTATAATGTGCAGACAGGCACTTACATTGACTCAATTTTATTATATTTGTACAGATATTATTAAAGACACAAGCGCGGATAAAGTAAACTACTTTATCAACGAAACAATCTTTGTTTCCATTTTTGTTTTTCGCTGTTTCATAATACCTGTCACCGTCCTACTGTCACTGCGTCTCTTCATTTTCGCGCCATCCATCCACCTGTCACCTGTGACGTTCCGATTTATCACATTACAAATTAAATGATATGATTAAAGCGTTAAATTTAAGTTAAACAATTTATCTTTAAGTATTCTTCATGATTTATAACTTATTTATGCTTTTATTATCCTCCAACTCACACTCCTTATTGCGACCTTATTGGAAATAACAAAAAGCATTTTCTATCAATTTTTTATACAATAAAAATTATCACGAATTTTTCGTACAGTTGGATTCAACTTGAGAGATTGGATTGTTTATTTCTCAGTTTATAGTAACAATTTGCATTATAAACATAGACACATTAGGCTAGTATATATATATTTTTTATAATATTACCTTATGCATATTTGTCGAATGCGGTCAACTGCACAAACAGGATGGAGTTAACAACACTTTACAACCAGTAATTCCTTCAAAATTATATTAACCCATATACCGTCGGTGATTTTTTGCAGCGTGCCATAACAGACCGCCATTCTGCGTGTTTTTTATTGTTTCCGCGAAACAACTTTCGGTTCTCGGCGGAATTAAGCTTTTGCAACTGATTATCATTTTTAATTTGTTCCCCTCACGAGGCTGGGGATCGGTAGATCTCGTTTTTGTGACACGGTTAATTTATGTAGTGCACGATATCTGGACTGAAGTTATACCTGAATTTATTAAGGTCTTGCTTATTAAGACTTTTTTTTATTAGACCAGGCCGACAAACAAGCTTACAAGTCCGAATGATGGTAAGCGTCACCGCAGCCTACACACGCTCGTAATATCACTAGGATATCATTAACGCGATGCCAACTCTCTCAACCTTCAAACCGGAACACAGCACTGCGAATATTGCTATTTGGCGGTATATAGGTGAGTTAGGTATCAATGCAGACAAACCTTTGTATGAGTCTACCTCATAAAACTACTAATGAATTAATTATGTACTTTATACATTTTCTTAGAATAAATGGTCAACCCAGTAATTTTATTAGCGTTAGTTACTAATGGTGAAGTCATAAATAATAAATAAATAAATTCACTCGACATCCCTACATTGACCTGATTCTGAGATAAGTCGCTTAAAGCTCTTGTGTTACAGACATCAGACAACAGAGGAATCACACATATAATACTTAAACATCCAGAAACAGAATAAACAAATATTATAAATAGGTAAGTGTATGTGTGTGTTTGTTTGTTTGTTTGTCTTTCACAGTAAAATGAATTGACAAATTAATTTGAATTTTTAAATAGAGATATTTGAAGAGATGGAGAGTGATATAGGTTACTTTTTGTCTCTTTCTAACACCCCACTGCGCTAAAATAGGTAGATGGAACTTTATATGAAACTTTTCGCAATTTCTAAGGAAGAAAACTAAAAATTAGTATGCAGACAAATTATTTATTTGTGACAAAACAAAAAAATCGTGAACAAACACAAATATCCATCATATAAATATTGGCTCGTGCATGAAGATTGCATGAAGGGTATTAATACAAGATATTTGACGTATGCCCTTCTAAAGTGACCTCTAACATCCCATCCATAATAATATAATTAATACGAAAAATACTTTCCATTTGTTTGTAACGCTTTCACATCTTACCCGCTCAACCGATTGTGATGAAATTTGACATGTGGATAGCCTAAATCCTTAAAAATGATTAAGAAACTTATAACCGGGAACCAAATTTCTTGAAAGGAATTTTAACTATAATTGCAGTTCTGCACAAGTGTGTTGTGAATCGCTGAGCACAGCTCAGTGAACGGGATTCTGCTGCCCCTCCCCACCCTGTGTATTTTAGCTGCACTGTTTCGGATGTTACTACCACCATCTGTCGACTTTGTTACATTAGTCACCTCTGGTAGAGGTGGGGGAGGTATTATTCTACTCTGCCGGTACCTAACGACAAAAAATGTTTACATTTAATTCAACCATTAAAACTCTGTGATTCTGCTCTCGATAACCAGAAAAACGTCAGAGATTATAAACTTAAAATTTTGTGGCAACTGTTATATTCAGAGAATGCTTTGTCAGTCTATTAATAAAATAAAAATGTTGTATTTCTTAGACCATACAAACTGGGCATTTCAGTCAAAAGTTTCTGGAATGGAGTCGATGCACTGGCAAACGTAACGCTATCCACCAAATGGCCAGACGATCTTACTCGAACCAGTCTTATTAGAAATCTCCCACCTATGCCCATCAGTGGACGTCCCACGGTTGGTATATTTAACAACAAAAATACATTTTTTAATCGAATCCCAAATCCAATCGCTTACCCATCTCATACATTAATCTTATTCCGTGATTTGTCGTTTAAAGCACTTGTATTACGGACATCCGGCAACAGAGGAATTATCAGATATAAATATATTACTTAAATATACATATGTAATACCCAGACACAGAACAAACATAAATATCATCATATAAATATTTATCCTGGGTGGGGATCGAACCAGGGTCTCCATCTGCGCCATTGAGCCCGTCAAAATTTCGGAACGAAAACCTTTCTGAACATGTTGTCTGTTGAAACCTTCATGAAGGAATTCGACATCGCATTTAAATTTGCTTAATAAAAATAAAACATTTTATTTTGAGTTGATGCAGTTTTAACTAGTGGTGTGGAACATACAAATTTCGTGTCACATATTTTTTGTGTTAGTGCGGCTCCAAAATGACGAAACCAATTTTTTTATTTCACACTTGGTAGATATAAGGATTGTAGAGTAGAATAGTACCTCCCCCTGTATGATTCCCCCTGAATTGCTTCTACTACTTTATATATAGATAATGTGGTTTACTTTTAATCGGATTACCATGCGGTGCCGGTAGCGTAGAATAAATCCTCTATGCCAGGTGTCTTAAGAGGCAACTGATGTACTGGAACCGATATTTAAATACAGCAGGGCGGGGATTAGCAGCAGCGCCGCGAAGCTACACTCTGCAGCTGCTACCACGCTTGCCCAGCGCGTCGATGGGCCAATTTTCACTTTTTTGAGGAGGACCATGTCCAGCTGTGGACGCTTTGCGCTACTATGATGATGAGATGAGAGATATGAATCGGTCAAAAAGTATTTTATAGTGCTAAATTTTGTTTATTGTAAATAATTTATTATTTGATGGCGGAATGTTTGCGGGTTCGACAGTTTTATCTTCAAAACATATAATTATAGTGTCTGTTTGTAATATTAAAATAACTGCTTTTTACTAAATGTATATGGAGGGTAGGTACATATAACAATATATATATTTCATTTGTGTATGTTTGTCTGTTTATTTTGGGGGAATCTCGAAAATGGCTGGGCTGATTTTTATAGGACTTTCATCTAGGGACTGATAGCTGATATAATAAAGATTTATTTAGGCTATATAACATCACGCTACGACGAGCAGAGCATCAATCAAGCATTTGGCAAAAACGGGCGAAAGATATACGTCTTAAGAATTGATCTTTCGTTGCGTGCGCTGCGTGAAAACGATTAAAGTTACGATATAATGTTATTTTTAAATATTTTTTTATGATAGAATTCCTATTTCCCTTGGTCACGATATCACACATCTACTGATAGGTCATTGTCAGGACAAGTTTTATTTGGCAGATAAAAATTTATTGAAACGTTACGATTTTTGTGCCAAAAATCAGAAAATGGATGTAAACTTTACGACTCTGCTGTCAATCCCAGCATTACACAGCGTCAAAAAAGTCACGATATTTGTATGACGTAATTTCTGATTTAACCATAAAAGAACCTCTTTTCCGCGATGACACTGGCCACTCATACAGTTAGTGTCTTATAAAAAAAAGAAAATGAAAACAAAGGAACGTAACGTTTAAATTGAAAGCAACATTCGTTAGTATATCAACTTGAATCTAAGCTTCCACGAATCCGAACGAATCGAGACGTAGTAAAAGCGTGCGAACACCCCCAGATCCCCCGCAATTTCCCATTTCCAGTTCCACGGGATTCCGCAAAAAGCTCGCGGTTCCCACAGCGGGCCGTTAGTCCATCATCATATCGACATATTTCCAGCTATCCGCCGCTACAACCTTTCACCGCTGGAAAAACCCACTCTGCCTTAACTGTCGGTTGGATTATATTTACAGAAAAACTTAGGCTTGGAAAACGGCGGACGCCTGGCGGGAGCGATTTCAGAATAACAGCTGTTAATTGCTGTAACGAGCTAAGTTATTTTGATTTGTTTGGATTATTAACTAGCTTGCATGTAGCTTGCGACTTCGATCGCGTGAAAATTTAACAATTGAAAAAAAATTTCGAGCCCTTTGTGATAAAAAAAAACCGTACCGCACAATAATACTACATTTATCCGGGATAACACGTGTTTATGTGGTTATTTGACATGTAAACTACGGCTTTAAAAATTCTTCCAAATTTCTGGGAACCATATTTTTTTCGGAAATGATATTTGAGATTACCAAGCATATATATATATATATATATATATATATATATATATATATATATATATATATATATAACCTTTCTGATCCTCTGAAAATATTTTTAAACATTTAATGTACTAATTGTGTAACATTTAACGTAATCTGCCGATATTTTTCAATCAACATTTATTTAGTCTTTAAATAG
>JACJUM010002477.1:13796067-13809971 GCA_020976665.1 Heortia vitessoides
CCGTTTCTACCGCTAAATAGCAGTGTTCGCATTACTGTGTTCCGGTTTGAAGAGTAGCGAGGTAGTGAAATTACAAGGTAATATGACGTAATATCTTCAAGCAACAAGGTTGCCTATGCACTAGTGATATCTCTGTGATATTACGAGCATCTATAGATTGCAGTGATACCTATTCTGTCGAATTTTGTTTTTTTTATATTTTGTGCCCTCATCCCTACATCCGGCTAGAGTAGCCAGCAAAAAGATTAAGGTAAGATATTTGAAACTGTATCAGAACGTACCGTACTCGCGGCCCGTCCGTTTGCTGGCCTAACACGCTGGGTCCGAGGGCGACGCTGTCG
Organism: Heortia vitessoides; assembly: GCA_020976665.1. Taxonomy (NCBI): domain Eukaryota; kingdom Metazoa; phylum Arthropoda; class Insecta; order Lepidoptera; family Crambidae; genus Heortia; species Heortia vitessoides. The sequence continues at coordinate 13,796,409 of JACJUM010002477.1, forward strand.
GTTCCCACGAGAGACGGTGCCGCGTCCACCTCTTATTATTCGCGTTTTTAGCTCACCTCGGAGAAACTACGAGGACTCACTATTTTCTAATTTTTCACTGCGACCGGTCATATAATGTGAACTGCCTTTATAGGAGATATCAGTTCTTGTTGTGTCTGCAAATAAAAACTGTTGTACAATACATACGGTGATATTCTTATGTGTAATAATTTTTCCTATGAATAATGCATAAGAGAATCTTTCGTGGTCTTATATAGATAGTAAGTACCTACATACCTTAAAAATAAGTTGGTAAAATTAAAATTAAGAATTGTCGAATAAATGTTTTAAATTATTTTTCCAATGATGACTATGCCTTTAACACCATAGACAATTTAATACGGCTGATTGAACCATAGACATTTATTTACTTAATTAATGTCTATGGTTCAATCAGCCGTATGACAACGACAATGCAATGAAAATATTATATGTGTAGACTTAGATAACGCTTTCGGTAGTGTATCTATCTATAGTAGCTATCTTATGCGATGAGGTTCGATCCTCACACATATGTTATGAACATAATAGTCCTAGCGTGATGTTATATAGCCTTTTTGGAAAAATGGGCGAAAGATAAAACAGTTTATTTCGGACTTTATAGTTTAGGCCCTATGGTGATATGTCAGCCAGTCAGTTAGTCAACTACTCTATTTATATATAGGTACAACATTTTATTGAAATAACAGAGAACTTTTATCCTCACTATTTACACCCTTGAGGTGTTGATTTTCTAAAAAATATTTTATATACTTTATTTGAGAACCCAAGTTTATTTATTGACTTTCAATGAAGAACTTTGGACTGAATTTCATTCGAAAAACTTCAAAAACTGCGAAGTTTCATTCTACCTTTGCACCCCCGTTTTATCCCTTTAGGATTTGAATTTTCAAAAACCCTTCGTTATAAAAGCCCTTTTATAACCCTTCTATAACCTTTCTAGTTTAAGCATTGCCTTCATATGTCAGTCAGCTTCTTCTTTATATGTATAAAGATAATCTCTACATATTCTTTTATTAGTATAACTTATTAAACGGCTACCAACGATATAGAAATCTACGCTTGTTTCCTTCATTCAACATAAAATTAAGAACGCTCGGTTAAGAAAATCGCGCTAAATTCCAACTAGAGTCTATGACGGGTTCAAGCGTAAAAAGCGACAACGGGTTCCACATTGCGCTAGGTCCCGGCTGGCCTATATCGCGGCGCGACGAGGCCGTGAGTGCAAAAACAAGGTCGGATGTCAATGTCATCCCTTGCCCGACCGACATACGAGCACGATAATCTTGACTCAGTTCAAGATAAAGTTTACATTTATGACTTTGTTATTTGATTAAAATATGACCTGATGTTGCTGAATAATATATTTATTAAATTTATGTTATTTTGACTAATTGTTTTATATTAAAATTTAATAATTAGTATAGACACACACACAATTATTAGTATAGAGTAAAAATCGCACAAAGATTACTGTTAAGTTAAGGATTTCTGTGTGAACCTTAACGCATTTCGCTTAGCCGATTTTTAGACTATTGGTTTTATTATTTTTTAGGTATTAATTTTGTAATAAAAAATACCGGGTTGGTTTGTAAAAGTAAATTATTTTGAATTAATTTATAACAATTAAATATAACGCACCATATTATAATAATATAAATATTAGTAGCTAAGTAAATAAAATCTTACAAGAAAATATACTAAGATTAGTTGATTTGAAATCAACTGTGGTCTTATGAGCAAACCCTACAAGAATCCAATTAGGCTACTTTGAGAGTTAAAATTATTCTCATAAAAATACTATTAATTGAAAACCAAATGATTCCGACCCTTATTCGGACAAGGCAGCTGGCGATAGCTAAAAAATATCATTATACATAAATGCCCATTCCCAAACAAGAATTTCATCAGCGACTTTTTGTCGAACCGCAATTTTGGAAGCGCGCAGGAAAAACTACAAAATGGCGGACGCGCGTCCGATGCAGATTGCGCGCGGAAAAAGCGTCTGGCCGCGTAAAAACATGAAGGAACTCATAGTATTTTATCGTCGTCACCGGTTATTGCGGGGTTGGTGTTTTTGCTTGGATTCCAGGCTCCGCGCTACGCCTGCTTTTTGCTAGGTCCGGAGTCTGAGAAGATGGGAGCAGTCGCCCTCACGCAAAAACTCCGGCGACGGCCACAGACGCAAAAACATTGCGACATACGGATAGAATTAATGCGGCGAGTCTTTAATTTTCTTCAAGAAAGCGCGGGAGGAAATGGTGTAATGAGTGTCGGACGCAAAAACACCTATCTGTGTAATGGCTGGGCTCATTTATCGGGTTTACTGTTCGCATTGGACACTGCGTTGGTTCACATTATAATTCTTATTGCACGTAAGTTGTTGAATATGGCAATCATTTTTTATAACCACTGTTTTCTAATCTATTGACAGGTTTTTCTTTATATACCAATAATTCTTATAAGATATACCTATATTCATTACGTACGTAGGTAATATAGCTTGATAAAATTTTGGATCATTTCTTCAAATCTTTTGTGACTATTCGATCTTCATAGTTACTGTCATTGCTTATTCATCAATTGTTTTCCTGTGCTTAAAACAAACTTGGCTGTGTATGTATTGACTTGACTAAAAATAATGCTTATTAAATCAGATAATCTTATAGAGAAAATCCTTATTATAGCTAACAAAAGGATATATTCTAAATTATTAATGGTGTTATGATTCGAAGTAACTATATGTTAATTTACACGCAATAATATATTATGATCTTAAAATAATTATGCTATATTTACTAAGATATTTCATTTTAGGTTCAAAAGTATAGTAATCTAAAAGCATTAGTTTTTTTCAGAAAACGCACAGTACGATATTATTTTTTTCTAACCTTTAGGCTTGTACAGTGACAATCAGTTTTAAAATTGGCTTCTAATCCGTTGTTCCATAAACGTACTAAGCACATAGATGTACGCAATTATTTTACTAGTGTGTTGCGAATAACAGAATCAATATTAGTTATGTACCAACCTCTTCTATGCCAGAAGATATAACTATTGATAGATTGAAGATATTACTAAGGCACTTTGTGCAGATTAACATTATAATTTCATAGATCTGATGGGCTTAAAGGAAGTAAATTAAAATAAGTGTGTAGTTTGTGAAATTGTTTTTATTGTTCAAATATTGGAAAAAAAAATATGAAAGACATTTAAATTTTTGCAGGGATATTTTGTTAAGAGAGGGTGTTAAAAGTAAATTGTAACTTAATATCAAATATAATACTACTAACGCCATCTATTGGTATGCGAGTACAAACCTGTCTACTTTTGTTGTTATCTACGAATAAAGTTTAGTCTGTTACAAAACCGGGAAGCGAGTTTTATTATTTTATTAGTACGCAATCACAATTCACAGTAAATAGGTAATTAAACTTTTTAAATTTTTGTATATATCTTGGCATACATTTGATGACTAAACAAGGCCAGCATCGCTGCCCTGCCAGATTATTACTGCGTAGATGGAAACGCGTACTATTATGACTTTAAAAAGTACAATTATGTACAAGTTTTGAGCGAATAATAAATACCTGTTAAACGCAAATTATTAAATTCTGACACAACTTCATTGTCAATTTTAAAAACGGTTAACAAAGAAAAATCAAACAATAACCGAAATGTCGAACACAAAATATGATAAAACCGATTAAATAAATATATTATGAAATAAAATGATACATGCAATAATTAGAAGAAATTAGAATAAAAATTACATTTTGTGAGAATTATATCCAAAGTTATTCTCATTTGAATAAAATAGGTTTATGTAAAAAATAAAATAATTTGGTAATAAATGAGTGCATAATCGGTTGAAAAATCACTTGATAAGCTGTGTATATATAAGCTATAATAATTCACTGGCAATTTTGTATGCTTATAATCTATTTGTCAATACCAAATAAATATATGTAATCTCGATTTATCTACATCATTTACCACAAGATATATTATTTTAGACTACGTATACGTACGTCCGTACTTTTACGTTCCTAATAAATATCGCATGATATTTTTTATGTCATCTTTACTTATTTTAATTTACGTTGGCAACATTGACTCGACTAGAAATTTGAATTCTGTTTGAAGAGCAACGATCGTTCAACGAATTCCTGTTGATTGACGCAGATTTTCAATTGACGCATTTTTTTGGTTATTTATTCCTAAAACAACATAATAGTGGTTAAAGTTTTACGTGTTATATTTTATGTGTATTGTGTCGAGATGACGTCGGAAAAAGTGTGCAGGAAGGACAAAAACCAGAACATTCAAGTGTTCGTTAGACTAAGGTAAAATTTTCTTTTCATATTAAATTAGTACATTTTTTAAAAACTTATGTGATAATTAAGCATTGTCGTATCTGAATGTTTGCATCATTACAGCACTCTAGTGTGGGTTAGAAAACAATTTTAAAAGTTGTTATTAATTTTAAAATTAAGTGACGCTTTCTTGGACTAAAGGTCGCCAGATTTTTTCATATTAATTATTTATTTACTTCCTAATACTCCATACCTTTATATATTTATATAATTCTTCAGCCTAATCTTTTGGAGTAGGAAGAACCCAGACCTGATAATATTTCAACCATGAGCACCAATCTTACTATATAAAACATAACTCACTTTGAGCAACAGTATGAATCATTCACGTAATTGCAAAAAATGTGGATCTGATTGTATATATTGAATATTGTGTAAAACTTGTAAGTTGTTTCCATCTTTGCATCATTGTATTATAATTATTTTAAGATACATTGAAAGTGTCTGTTTAAACAATTCTATGAATTATAGATGTTATTGTCATCATCAGTGTAGCAGCCATAGTATTCTATTGCTGGACATTGTCCTTTCTAAGAAAGAGGAATTTTGCCTTTTATTGCTGCGCTAGCTAGTTGCAGTGGCAATAGATTATAAAGATAGATATTTAAAATTTATTATAACATATGAATATTAAAGTTACCATCAGAATTTCACATTTGATAATTATATGAGGCTGACACTCATATTTCGGCATTACAGACCTCTAAATCAACGAGAGCGAGATATAAAATCACTTGGTGTGGTGGAAGTTGTGAATAATCGGGAAGTGGTGGTCAAACAGTCGCAGCAGACTTCACACACTAAGAAATTTACATTTGACAGAGCATTCACACCCCATGCTAAACAGGTAACAGTATAAATTATATGGCTTTGTATTTGTAAATATATGTTTTTCTAATATAATCTATGGATGTTATTTTCATATAATATTAACTAACTATAATATTGCTCTAAATGTTAATCTAATTTCTTCATTTCTTCTTAATCTAATCTTTCATGCACTATTTCACCAAATTCTTTTTTTTATAAAATATTTATATTTCACTATTTCTAACAGAAGTACTAAATATCAGTACTAAATATACTAAATATCACCATAAGTTGTTGTGTCAATTTTTAAATGCTTTGTGCTTATATCCTTGCAGGTGGAAGTATATCAGGATGTGGTCAGCCCACTCATTGAGGAGGTGCTGGCGGGTTACAACTGTACTGTCTTTGCCTATGGGCAGACTGGGACAGGCAAAACGCACACCATGGTGGGAGAAAACTCTGGCGACGAGACTACTTGGCAGAATGTAAATACTTCTTCAGAGTTTACTTTGCAGACATTATTACACTTCAGCAATGCCACAGATATAGTCTTCCTAGTTTAGTATTCTCTACATCTCTCAGCATCATGCTGAATGCTCAGGGTTTGATGATCAATATAACAATAAAAGAAAAATTGCAACAACTGTTAAGAAAATACACATTTACAACTTATAATTTTATAAGTTGTCTTATAGTGAAACTTAATAAATTAAATTGTATGTTTTGAAAAATATTCTGTGCATTCTCAAACCTTAGATTCGAGAACTGCGAGACATCTGACACAAGATTCTTAGAAAAGTAATTAGCTATTTAATTTGCAGCAGATAGACAACTAATGTAATTTAAAAAGGCCTTTTGCGACGCTAACGGTTCGTCCATCCATTCTTGTCCATATTCCTTTATTTACTGTTGATTTCCAGGCCTCAAATAGGAATTTTGCCCATATTTGGCATGCTGGACAGGCTCAGTGCATCGTAACTGGATTGCTGTTGCCCATTCTGTTGCATTTAAGCTACTCTGTTTCGGAGGTTATACCGTCATCTACCGTTGTAATAACTTAGTCGGCCCTTATAACGCCCGATATAGGGGATAGTTAGTACTATAGAATAGTTTCTGTAGGCCGTGAAGTACCGGCAAAGTAAAAAAAAAACCTCCCCCTGTACCAGATGTCGCAAGAGCGACTGAGGTACCGGAATCGACAGATATAGCGGCGGTATATTTATCCGAAATAGTGTAGCTCAAACGCAAAAGGGCGGGAATGGGTATCAGCATTCCCTTCCCAACTGCTTGCCCAGTGTGGCAATTATGGACAAATTCCCTCTTTTTTGGAGAGGCCTATGTCCAGCAGTGAACGCTTTTACGGATGCTATGATGACTATTCTATTTGTTGAAACATATATGTGATGTTTTATTTGATTCGATGTTCTCCCTAGGACCCTTTGGCTGGCATTATCCCGCGCGCACTGAGCCAGCTGTTTGATGAACTGCGCATCTCTAACACCGAATACACGGTGCGCGTGTCCTACCTCGAGCTGTACAATGAAGAGCTGTTTGACCTGCTCTCCAGCTCGGAGGATAACTCCAAGCTGCGGATCTACGAGGACGTAACCAGGAAGGGCTCAAACATTGTCAATGGGCTGGAGGAAATCACTGTGAGTTGTACATAACATTAAGACAATGTAGGAACTTACTACTTCAAAGATTTTTTTGTTTTTGTCATCATCATCACATCAGAAGTCCACTGTACACAGGCCTTACAGAGCTCAGCTATCGCAATCCCTGCCCTATGCATTTGCTTATATATTTATTAACTAGTATGAAATAAGTTGGATTTTAGTCTAGCTGAAAATGCCTTTTAGAAGATGAAGGAGACTGAGATAATGCATTTGTGGGTTAGCCAAGTCAATACCAATGGTTACCTAACTTTAAATTTTGCGAGGAGCTTTTGGAACAATGGTACACTTGCTTATCGCACAAAATATATTTTATAGGAGACATAAGTATATTTCTGAGTAATAATTATAATTTTTGGTTACTCCAATTATTATAACATTTATAATATCATCTTACCAGAAAAATTCTTCTAAGAATCAACAATATATTTTCTCTACCTTCTCATGAAGATAGATGGTATGGGAAAAGAAGATCTTGAAGGTTGATTTAAGATTTATTTTTCATTGTCTCTGTTTTTCATTTTATACAACTTTATTCTCAGGTGTACAACAAGAATGAAGTGTATAAAATTATGGCACAAGGACAAGAGCGTAAGAGGGTTGCTTCTACCCTCATGAATGCACAATCTAGGTAAGTTCTACTAATATCAATACTAGTGATATTTATTACTTTATAATTTTGCGTTATTTCAAAATGTTTCTATAACTTGCAGCAACCTGAATGGCAAAAGTAATACTTTGTAAGTCATAAATTAAAAATATTTGTTTTCGTTTGTGTTTCCTCTTAAATAGTATATCAAAAGTAAAAATTATACTATAACTTGAGGATTGGTTACTGCAAGCTATGGCGAGGAAGCATAAACAGATGTTTGTTATGTAAAGTGCTTGGTATAAATTTCATATGTATATCTTAATGCTAATAACTAGTCTAGCAGTTTATGTTCAACATCTGTCATATCAAGTACATTATTAGTAGATTGCAATCCACATCTGCCTACAATGCTATCTGTGGCCAACATATATGGAACATTAACTTGCTTGCAGAAATTGCATTAACTGGCTTGAAGAAATTCATATTAGATCTTAAGTTAATAATATAATACAGTAAATTAGCAAATTAAAGTGGCAGTTGGCAGGCACATAGCATGCACAGTTAATTTTACAAGTTGGAGAAATATATTGATTAGAATAGTAGGTTCATACAAGTTGCCAGCCTATGTGCAACAGGTCCTATTGCAAATATCTAGAAAAATATTTAGTAACAGTACATCTTGCGGACTTAGATAGATTAGAACCTTCATCATAATGGGCTTGTATTTTCATAATTACAGTAATAAATTCAGTAATAATTTGGCTCTATTTTGTTATTGTCAGGAGTTGTTTCTTTTCTTGTGAAAGTATACTTAACATCCACATAAATACTAGCTGCCACGACAGACTTTCTAAACAATGACTATTTAATTCGAATTGGTATAATAAAGATTAAATAGTATACATTTTATTTAATAAAATAGTAGAAATGATAGTAGTCCACATTATCGACGGCGATCCATTGATGACAACGGAAAGTCAACATAGTCAAAGTAAATCAGCTGGAAATTGAAGTTGGTAATCGTTGGGTTTTTTCGTTTTCACCATCACTCAGTCTAACTCTTTAACTTTAAATGTTTGTCCTGAGTGGGGATCGACCTAACTGACCCACGAGCCTTGGCACACGATAGGATCAATAACATTTGCGTCATCGGGCCTAGCAGAAAGATTAAATTTAATTTCATACTGTCGCCTGACAGATTTGTAAACTACAGTAATATGGTTTACATCCACTGATTCGAAACTAAAACAGTAGGTAGATAAAATGTTTAATCATTTTATTAGTTCTTAATTTGAAAACTACAGATAGAAGAAAAGTCTTCGATTAGTAGTGTCTGCATAGGTCCTTATAGACGTGGCACTTATTGGTACCGTCATCTCCCACAGCCGCTCGCACACCGTGTTCACCATCGTAGTGCACATGAAAGAGAACAGCCCCGAAGGCGAAGAGTTGGTGAAGATCGGCAAGCTGAACCTGGTGGACCTGGCTGGCTCCGAGAACATCAGCAAAGCCGGCTCCGACAACCCGGCGAAGCGCGAGCGCGCGCGCGAGTGCGTCAACATCAACCAGTCGCTGCTCACTCTCGGGCGGGTCATCACTGCCTTGGTGGAGCGGCATCCTCACATACCCTACAGGTACATTCTCCGAGTCTTCATGTAAAAGATCACTGACCATAACTTAAAAATTTTGGATTGCAAATCTAAATAAATAAATAAAGATAAAAAAATATACATAATTAAAGAAAAAAATATTTTCTGGAAAAAAATATGTGATTACCGAGTAATAATAAAATCTATCTACACCATAAGTATTTACAATTTCTAATTTATGAATACCTAACACAAATTAGATTTTTAGCATATGTTAAATTGTAATACATTTTAACAAACAAAATTTTGGCAAACAAGCATATAGTCAAAATGATGGATATCGAAGTTTACAGACGCCGGCAACATGTGCGACTTTAAAAACCTTCATTACTCCTTTAAACCGCAACGAAAACCGCCAAACTGCTAAGCGTTATTATATATGTATTATATATGTGTATACATATATTAAACATTAAACATCACATAATTTCTTTTTTTAAATTCAAATTAATAAATAAATTTCAACTGCAGAGAATCGAAACTAACCCGTATCTTGCAAGAGTCCCTCGGCGGGCGCACCAAGACTTCAATCATTGCAACAATCAGTCCGGGCCACAAGGACCTGGAGGAGACCATGAGCACGCTGGAGTACGCACACCGCGCCAAGAACATCCAGAACAAGCCAGAGGTCAATCAGAAGATGACCAAGAAGGCCATCTTGAAGGAGTATGCCGAGGAGATCGATAAGCTTAAGAGGGACTTGCAGGCTGCCAGAGACAAGAATGGTAATCATTCCATTCCTCCTTATATTTATTAACCTATAAATATTTATTAATTTAATTGTTTCATAATTTAGTATGGAAATCTGGCAATAGACTGGCATAATTTCATCTACATCACTATTCTGTTTTTATCCACAAAGCTGCTATAAAGCTTCAGTTTTCAATTTACCCTAAATCAATTATTGATACTTGGGATGTAATTACAAAATTATATTTGAAAATGGGAATTTAAAATAATCAACGGTCAGTGACTGAAACTGCGTTGTATGTGGTTGCTTTATTGTGATGCGTTGTTTTATCGTTGAAGTAAAAGTTTCTGCGAATTAACAAGTTTTTCGTCCTCAGGTGTGTACCTAGCCAGCGAGACCTTCACCGAGATGACGCTGAAGCAGGAGGAACAGCGCAAGGAGATCCAAGAGCTGCTGCTCAAGAAGCGCGCCATGGAGGACGAGCGCGATCGCATGCAGGCCGTCTTCGGGGAACTCAACCGGCAGCTGCAAGACACCGGGCACGAGCTGGACACCGCCAGGACCCAGCTCAACTCCACGCGGGCCAAGCTAGCGGACACCGATAACGTGAGTGAGGCGACGGGGAGACGGGCGGGGACGTCGGCCGTCAGTTTAATTTTGTCATATCATTACACCAGTTATTGAAAGTTCTTTGTTGAATATGAGTTTAATGAAAAAAAAGGACTCGCCTCTAATTACCGCGCTGGGGGAACTACCGTCGGCAATCGTAGAGCGCAGCTTTCGCAACGAGAATGTTGCCGCTTACTCTCCGTCGCGTGCATTCGAGCTGCACTCTTTCGGACGGAGATACCGCCGACCTTCGGCGCCGTTCACGACACCTGGCACAAGGGAGGGAGGGGACTTTCAACTCTGCCGGTGTAGCCCGGCTGCGGTTTAATTTGATGCCCGATAAAGTCGAGCGGGGACGGGTCTCCCGAGGGTCGGGTCGAAGTTCGACCGCGGGCGCGGGTTAGACGAGGCCCGGGCGGTGTACTGACGCTGGCGGGCTGCAGGCGCTGCGCGTGACGCGCGCCGGGCTGCTGGAGGCGCGGCACCTGGTGGGCGTGCAGCGGCAGGCCGAGCGGCGCCTGGCGGGGCAGGCGGGCGCGCTGGTGCGCGCGGCCGACGCGGCCGTCGCCGACGTCGCCGCGCTGCACGACTCGCTGGAGCGGCGCCGGTACGCTCTTTCTACTTATTTAGTACTATAGAACGGGAGCAAAAGACGCGACAGTTGGACGTTTTTTTTCAATATTACGCGGCGCCAAGAGAGCGACCCACTCGGCATTTAGTCGCGACGCGGCATCCGTTGTGAACTGTTGAATTCCAATTCCACTCGTTTCGAGCCGATCGAAGTATTCATATTTTTCGTACGTAATTGGTTTCGTAAAAGTATAATTCTCGGTGCAAAAATATAATTAGTCCTGCCGAATTATTGTTGTTTAACACTTTTTCAATGTCTGTGATATAATCTTTCATACTTATCTATTTGTAATAAGTTTATAGTTTAAGCATTTTGTGATTCTGTGTAAGAAAAAAAAACCAAAAATTTTATATTAATAAAATAATAACAGTATTTACATCTAAGTAGTATGTATAACGAAAAGTTTTTAAAAAAAGAACTAGTCTTACTCTAAGATTCTTTAGATTAATAATGAATACTCTAATAGATCTATGACACTAGAATGAACAACGTCCTCCAGTGGCGCTAAAATTGACGTCTAAATAATTTAACCGATTGATTGATTGTCCGAAAAAAAACTTTCTAATATATTATGTAAATATTGAAATGAATCAACAAAAAACTAATAATGTGTCGTAATTAAAATTTTATCGATTCAAATAAATCCTTCACGTGTCCTACTTACCATATATTTCTAGGTCGATAGAGGAGTGCAATCTGGATGTGACCCGAATGTACCGCACCGAGTCATCGCAACAGCGAAACTTCATCTCCACAGGCTTCCAGCAATTCACAGATAGTCTGCTGCAAACACTCCACGGATTACATTCTGCGTTGGGTATGTAACGCAATAGAGAAGTCATTGACTATTTTCTGAACTAATTGATTGTGGAAAAACATGTTTACTTTACGATGAACGCAACGTGTGAGTCGTGTTTGCGTAACGCGTACATTGCGCGACATCAGCAACCACGGCTGTACTCTATACCAGTCAGAGGCAGCAATGTAAGCTTCTCGTACTCACACTCACAAAGTAGTAGTACTTAGTAGACTCGCAATCATGTATCATCGCAAACAAAATCCAAAGTTAAACTTTTATCTAAAAATGTACTCCAGAGAAGTTTTGTCACTCATGAGTGTAGATTTTATTTCAATGCTAACTTCATAACATAAAAAAGATTATATGAAAGATGACGAATTTGCATAAGTTGATCTGTTGCCGGGTGTATGTGATGCTGCTCAATGTTAACAATGTACTTTTTTATTATAGAAAATTTTACAACATCCAGCATGGACACATACGAGCAAAACAAGGAGAAGTTAGACGAATTAGTGCAAAAGATATTAGAAGCATTTGGAGAGGTATGTAATCGTATACATATAATAAAAACCTATTTTTTGTACGCAAAACTTGGACTATCTTAAAGCACTATTTAAATATATATTCACGAGCCGGATGGTGCGTTAATTAGAGTTCCTATGTTCTGTGCCAAAGGTCGTAGGTTTGATTCCACCCACCCATGACAAATATTTATATAATGCATATTTGTATTTGTTCTCTGTCTAGTTGTTAAATCTATGTATTTAAGTAGTATATTTGTGATTTTTATGTTATGTGAAGTCCATATTGTGTTTTAAGCGACTTATCACGGAGTCAGGTCAATGTATGAAATGTGAGATTTTATTATTATTAGATAAAATCTATATCATCTTCGACGCAAGCGTCTCTCGCGGAGTCGGTGGCGGCACATCGTAGCCAGCTCAACGGCGCGGTGGCCGAGCACACTGAACTGGCGGAGCGGGTGCTGGCTACGTTCGTGCGAGCCGTGGGCGCCAGCGTGGAGCAGGCGCGCGTGCTGTTGAACGGGGGGCAAGTCGGCAAGTTCGTGGACGAGTGGGTGAGTACCTGTCTATTGCCTCACAGTGGAATATGACTGTTTGGAAGAGCCGGGTTGGCTTGGGTGTTGTATGTGGGCAAGTGGCCGCGCGTGTCTGTCGGTTGATTTCTGATACGAACACGCGAACGTTTGTCTATTTTTACGGTCTTCGTCTTAGCAGCTACGTAAAATGCTCACTTCTAGATATTGGTTTACCCAAAAAGGGGAAAAATTGCTCATAATTGCCGTGCTAGGCAAGCATAGTGACAAATGCAGAGCGTATCAACGGGAATTCTGTTGCCCTTATTTCATCTTATCATCCTGTTGCATTAGAGCTACACCGTTACGAATGGATATATTATTATCTGTCAGCATTTTACTATTCCGTCGGTACCGCGCGGTACGGTCGATAAAACGAATGTGGAATAAAATTAAAATTAAGATTTGCTTCCAACATAGTTACATGCGCACTGTTCGATTAATTATCGTTAGAGTATTATATCGAAAGCGAATATTGTCGGGGGCTATTTCTTTCCACTCCTGCACTGAGGTGTCTCTAAAGGAATACATTTATGTATAAAATAGAAGTACCCGTCTTTTCATTTCAAATTAAAATTTCCTCACTAAACGCATACGA
>JACJUM010002477.1:13810371-13831850 GCA_020976665.1 Heortia vitessoides
TTATTTGTGTACCGTATGATTGTAACATTTTTATCTAGATTTTAGTCTTTATATATTGAATTTTACGTTGAGGTAATTAGACGAATCGAAATTTTGTTTATTCCTTAAATTTATTTTAAACTTCTCTCTAGAAACTTGTAAATTGTATGAACGTTAAACGGGTAAAATAGTTTGAGTATCTGTAATATTGACGAGTTCGTAATATTCCCCCCAGGCCATGGAAGAAAGACTGCGCAAAAAGACTGCGGAGATTGAAGAGGAGAGACGGCTGCTGGAGGAGCGCGTAGAGCTGCGTATGGAACACCAGCGCTGGTGGCTGCAGCACGCCCAAGAAGACCTCCAGCTCGCCGACGCCGGCCTGCTGGAGTACGAGGAGGACCGCGATCTATGGCAGGCCGCTCTCGCCGAGTTCTCCAAGGAATTCGACGACGGTGAGACACGCGGTTTTGCTATTGTTCGGGATGTGTTCGCAGAGTTGTTCTCCCCCTGTTTGGGAATATTATTTCTGCTGTTCTGTGATGCTTGTTGGATCCATATAATTTACTTCAGCATCATTCTGAACGGAGTAGTTGAAAAAATGTACCGTGAATAATAGTATCCTTTAGATACTTTGACAAAATTTATCAGTTCTTACAATTTTTATCGCCGTTCTCTAAATAATAAATACTATTGGACGACACTGTCACTTCATTGCATAACACAATTCGACTCGACCTGACAGATAAAATCAAATTACCGAGTATAAAACGAGTTCATTGTTCTCTCCTCTCTTGAATTCTAGAACTGAATCCGCCGTGCTGTCATCAAATCAAAATATTCTTTACTCATGTAGGTTATTCATTATCAGCACGAGGTTTTAAAAAAATGAAAAAGAAACAATTTTATTTCAAAAACATGAAGTACTACTAAGTTGTATTATATTTATAATGCTGATGACCACACGGGATCATAAGAGTCATCTAACATATAAATTAGGCCTACTTTATACGAGGTCTGCCGACACCAGACGAATCTTAAAACTAAGTTTAATGCAAGTTGCGAGCCGCCAGAAAGGAACTTGCGTGAGTAGATTAACATTCCAATAGGCGAGTCCAAAGCATGAATCGAGTTGAGCTGTACTTGGCACATCACTAATTTATAAACTCCCATAAACGTGCTTATATTGACAACTAAATTATTCGAGTATATGGTAAAATAAAACAGTCCGCCGACACGTTTTAATGTAATATTCCTTTCGACAGGAACCAGCGCCGTCAGCATCGACATGGAGGTGTTGAGCAGCAACGTGCGGCAAGTGGTGGACCACGTCAACCAGGAGCTAGTAACCATGCTGCAGCAGGCCAAGGAACACCTCGAGGTAACTATCTCCATCGACACCCGCTTCACAAAGGCTAATAAATAACGAATGATGCAGGAGCAAGATGTTTGCGATGGATCAAAATTTTGTGTTTTTATTATATTATTTATTGACGGGCTCGATGGCGCATTCGGATGGCGTACATATTTTAAGGGCCGAAGGTCTTTGGTTCATTCCCCAGCCAAAACAGACATTTATATGAACTTAAATATTTAATTCATGGCTGTTCTATGTCTGGGTGTTAAAATATATATTTTATTGTTTATATCTGTCATTCCTCTGTTGGCTGTAATCTATAACACAAGTGCTTTACGCTTGAGCCTGGTTAAGGTATGAAATATGTTATGATTTCTGTGGAAATGTCCGAGAATATTAACCAGACAACAGATTAAGAAAAGGGGAACTTTCACCATAATTGCCGCGTTGGACAAACGTGTTGGCAATTGCAGAGTACAGCTTTCGCGACGGGGATGCTGCTGCCCATCCCTGCCCTGGGCATTATAGCATCTGTCGGTACCTTAGTCGCTTTTTACGACACTTGGTACAGGGAGAGGTATTGTTCCGTTCAGCCAGTACCTAGGGGCTGATATACATAATCTTGTTTTATATTTATTTATTTGAATATGTTTTATTTGCAGAGCGAATCTCAGAAAGTGGTGGACACAGAGAAGGCGACGGCGCAACAGTTCACGCAACGCACCAACGACCTGTTCGAGCACGTCGTGCGCGACACCGACGGCGCCGTGCGCGCCGCGCTGCACGCGGTCGAGGTACCGATGCTTTTTTATACATCTGCCGAAGCGGGTTTAACATGTTCACATCCGTCAATGTGGATTTTAAGATCTGTACATTAAACTAAAGCTAATAATGCATTAATAATTAATTATTTCAGTAATTAAATTTGATTGTTGGCAAATTATATTAAATTAAAATAGAATGGTCACCTTTTCGGATTCCAGTTTGTTTCGTATAATCTCCTACGCTATAATCGTAACTTCTGCATCCGCTTAGCATCGCTTTATAAGTATGCGGGTGTAGATGCGGTAATCCTACGGGCGTTATCGTAGACCGCGTCGTGTGCTCGAGGACGCGCACAAAAAAATTCCCGCTAAAATCGCAGCGCTTCTTCGCCCTCACAATATCGGCGCAATACAATCAACGACACTACACAATCGGCTGAGTTGTCCAGCTGTAGGTTCGCCCGAAAAAAAAAGCGGGTAATCCGCGTCCGGCAATTATGAGCTGTATTCCCCATTTTTGGGGAGACTTTTGTCTGGCACCGGCTTCCTCACCTCACCACACTTGTATTATTTACTATATCATTATTCTCTATCTATGTACAGTTTAAAAGCTAACCAATATCTTAATATTGACATATTTAACATTCTAAACTATTTACAATGTAAACTAATCAATTATGATGCAGATTTTTTTTCATTTTAATTTATAATAGCAAAATTCTTTTATCGTGCAGTCGAACAACGAGTTAACAATCCGAGAGCTGACGTCGCTCGCTTCTGCCGTCGCCGGCCTCATCGCATCCGCCACCGCCCACCTGGGCAGCCAGACGATGACCCTGGAGGGCGTCCGGAACCAGATGATAAACGTGGCCAGCAACGTGCGTCAAGCCCTGGAGCAGCACGAGCAGTTGGAAGCGAGGTACCTGGCGCAGGACTACCGCCAGTACTCGCCCACGGGTCAGTAAACTTTGTATACTTATATGGGAATTGTGATGTGGAAATGCATGGACTGCAATAAAGACTGGAACATGTAGTTTTCTAGATATTTTATTTATCTCGTAGTAGTGGCCTGCAATTTCCCAGATAGGAATACACAATAATGATAAATTTCCACAACATCTTATACATTGACCAACAACAGAAGAATTACAAATATACAACAAAATACACAACGTATTTACAAATATAAAACATACTTAATATATAATGTCTACATAAGGTAGTTAGACCTTATAAAAAAATTGTGTGCATTAGTAACTTTCACCTATTTTTACTGCCTAATAGCAGTGTTAGCATTGCTGTCTTCTCGTTTGAAGGGTCAGAGATGCAGTCAAGTTACTGGAAATGTGACTGAATATCATCGAGTCTTAACGCGCTGGAGATGATGGAAGCGTCGTTGGTTGCGGGTGACGTTAGGTTGACCTGGTCAAATTAAAAGAAACTTTAAATATAAAAATAGCGATACACAAGATATTCCTCATAGAGCTCGGAGTTGGTCATTAGGACGGACATTCACATTTATGTCCAAGGATATCAATAAGGGGCAACCTCCATATCTAAAACCCTTTCACTTAAAAAGTTTCATTACGGGTGAAATTGTAAGCTATAATTTGTATCCCCCTTGACCAACCCCCCCGCCCGCAGGCAAGACGCCGGCGCGCACGGAGTACCGCTACCCGCGCGCGCTGGCCGCCACGTCGCCGCACGAGCGCGTGCTGGCCCGCTTCCGCGCCGCGCGCGCGCTCGCGCCCGCGCCCGCCGACGACGTGAGGCCCTTCCTGCACTTATTTATGTTTACACTCCATCTCTACAATTGTATATTTATTTGGTTTTTATATGGAACGATCTACATTATTTTGTACTTTTACAATGTACAACTTCACGTAATTGTAAAGTTTAGGTTTAAAGATTTCTCAATAAAAAATTACCACATTTCTCGATAACATAATATACAAATGAGTTAATTACTAGTTATAGTTCGTACCGATCAATTTTATAAAAAGTATTACCTCAATATATATGTTCCAGTTGCCAAAATAAAATGTAAATATACAATATGGATACATAGCATATGATATTCTAAATATATTTTACCAAAAAAATATTAAGTCGTAGATGTTCCGTACTGCAATTTAAGAATTAAATAGACGTAATCCAAAGTTCTTTGGATAGTCAAATATTGAGAGAGTAACTCATATATTATTTTGTTCAATTATTTTAGCCTTTTATTTGATATATTACTAAATATGGTTTGAATTGTCTTCATTTTGAATAATTACTGTCAAATAATAAATAAATATTCAGAGGGATGTCATATTAAAATACATTAATTTTCCTTGGCAGATTTTATGTACAGTGAACACTTAGTGAGTATGGGTATACATTCCATACGGTCAAAATAGGCCCAGTTAATTTTTCATTGAAATATGTATTTCACTGAAAAGTATTTTTAAAAATTCATATTGAACTTGAATTATTTGGTTATGTACAGGAGTGCGTCGTGATAGAAAGCGACACGGAATCTCGCGCGCCGAGTGACTCTGAGTCGTCCTCCATCTCGGAGGACTCGGCGGTGGCCTTCGTGGCGCCCTCCCCGCCCGACAATCAGCCACCCACCGCTATAGTCAAGTCTACCTCTGAGACTGACATCTACGTGCGACGGGTGAGTACTGTATATGTATCAAATATTACATGAGATAGACCTCGTGCAAGGGTCGTCGTCTACATTAGTACCTCAATCTCATCAGTTTCTACCGCCAAATAGCAATGTTCGCATTGCTGTGTTCCGGTTTGAAGGGTTAAAGAGGCAGAGAAATGAGGCAGACAAACGACACCGGTAAAGGGGTAACGGTGTCGTAGCAAATAAATAATTAAAAATACAAAAATATTTAACACTGAACTAGGGTGGGTAGCTTTCATCCTTACTAATATTATAAATGCGAAAGTAACTATCAGTCTGTCCGTCTGATACGCTTTCCCGCTTAAACCTCTCAACCGATTTTAATGAAAAAGGACATAGGCTATTTTTTAATTCTAAATAAGGATTGTAAAGGGTCGAAAGGAGGGATGAAAAGTTGTATGGGAGTATCGCTATTTCTAGAGCTAGAAACTTCATTGTTTATATAAGTCAAGGTAAAGAGGTATGGTACCCAAAAAAACTATTCCACTCGGACGAAGAGGTTTTGCGCTCCAAACGCCTGCCAACTTTTACCCGCAAATATGCTTTAAATCGTATTGTGTTCGATATGCAGACAGGAACGAACTTTTGTCTTTGTATAAAATCACTTATTTTGTGGACGCACCCTATAACACCAAATTTGTACGACTTCGTCCGCGTGGATTAGTTTTTTGCTTATATAAACTGGGAATGTCATGTTTATTTTATCGAATCAATGGCCTGAAAAATAAGTTTCAAGTTTCTAGCTCTTAAAATAGCGATACTTCCATACAACTTTTCATCCCCCCTTTCGATCCCTTACGACTCTTATTTAGAATGAAAAAAGCCTATGTCCTTTCTCAGGGTCTAAAGATTGTCTGTGCCAAATTTCATCAAAATTGGTTGAGAGGTTAAAGCGGGAAAGCGTAACAGACAGACAGACAGAGTTACTTTCGCATTTATAATATTAGTAGGGATTAAGTTCAAACAAGTATATCACAGAGACCCAAGTTCATCAGACTATCGGACTGGTTGTATACAACCGGTCCTATCGGAAATTACTCTGGTGACGCGGTGCCCAACGTCGCCCTACGGCTGCTATGATGATGTATTACATTACAATATTTGTGTACCCGTCCTCAGAAACAGCAAGAGCAACAAGGCAAGGAGAACGCGGACCGCTCCATACAGTACAGGAAGCCGTCCAAGCTGCCCGCGCCCTCCTCCCACAAGAAGCCGCTCGTCGAACGCAACTAGCGCTCGCCCCCCGACCCTGCCTGAACCCGCCCGGCCCGGACCGGTGAACTGTTTCTACTGCGACCGCTATGGGTCTAGGACTCGGGAGATTGTGTCGAATGAATTGGGTTTTTTACGTATTCTCTTTCATGGGAAAATATTTTCCTGTGACAATTTCAGTGAAAATAGCAAATATTCAAATCTATGATCTTCTAAATTAATGATCATTTAATTATTAATATAGGTAATATTTTCGACGATTACTTATCATAGATATGTACAAAAATGAGATTTTTTTTCTTTCTTTTAAATTATGATCTGTTTCTTTCGTTCAAATGTCTAAAGCCTGCAATTTCAAAATAAATTAAGTCTCCATTGATAGTATTAAAGAAATCATAGTTCTGCGAAATCGGCTACGACTTGTATCGATTCGACGAAAATGTATTTCATTGTGTACCTTCGTACTCGAAAATCACAATTTTATATTTGTATAGAAAAAATGTATGTCTGCTGAAATGAATGAAGCTTCGAGTAATGAAGAATATTGATAGCTATATATGTGGGTGCTTTGAGTTTTTTGTTTGTATTTTGGGTGTAAACTAAAGGGGAGGCCATCTTTGAAATTAAACTAACTGATTCTACTGATCTTTTTAAGAAAGAATATGTTTATATTAACACAAAACATTTCCAATTGTCTTGATTTTTTTATAATGTTTTATTTGCGAGTACTTTCCTGTATTTAATTCAAAGATGGCAAAATTATTATTAACATAAGCTATAGTAGATTGTATTACTTGTATTTTCTTTTAGGATTTGCTTTACTATGAATTAGTAATAAATAATAATACTTAGAATTTTAATTGTGGTTATATTTTTAAATATTTATAAATTAATTATGAGTATCCATAAAGTGACTGGATAAAAAAAACATATGTTTCTATTAAATATTTCAAGGTTTTAGAAATGTATGTTATGTTTAATTTCCTAATAATTTAAATGTATTGAATAATGTATAACAAACGCCTGTTTTTTATCTACGCTGCATATAGCATTCTCGCGGCTTTCTCAGGAACAATCTACGTTTATATTTTATTGGTGAGTTTGTTAGAAATTTGACTATAATTTTTTTGCTACTTAGATTTATATTGTGTATTTGAGATACGTCAACACCAAAATAAAAAATAAATATTACAATCTGCCTTTATGTATACCTAATAGAAATAGCCTATTTGAAACTTCGTCATTTATTACGAAAGTATTTCTAGTATTTTAATATTTGAAATGCGCAGCTGTCTATTTGTTACGCTTATCCGGCTGAAATGGTGAACCAATTTTATTGATATTAGGCATGCTTTTAGATCTAGGAAAACACTTATAATCCCGTCTAAAGTTATATAAAGTTCAAGTTAGTATTTTATTTAGACAAAATTTAGATACGTAAACACGTAAACCAGATAATTCTCTAAACTTTCTAGGTACTGTACGTAATATTCAAATTAGCTAAGCTTTTGTTTCACATATTGCATAATCCGAAACGCCTTGGATTTAATATAAATGTATTAATTATTTTGTTAATATTATTACATCGCATCAAAATTCCGTTGAATACCCAAAAAGACCGACTTGGCTCAACGGGTTAGCAGATAGAAATGGCAGTATGCAGGACACAATGGAGCTATCTACATCTGGATGAACGACACACTGGCACAGATCTAACCTCGCGCTGAATGTAGACTGCAAACAACCGGTTTCTCTAGAAATCTTGAAGAAGCCTATGGTCACTGGAGGGTTTACCGGTTTAGAATGAAGGTATAAATAAATTATCATATTTGTTTTCTATTTATTAGCAAAAAGGCCTACATTTACAAAATTCTTAAAACAACGTCCGCAATACATTATAATAAGGTTGACTTATTAATACGTCCAATATCAACGATTTTGGACGTTCAATATAATAAGTCGCATAGTCATTATCTCCAAAGAGGTTTGTCCACTTTTTTTTTGAAAGGTGTTGTTAAAATTAACAATTTTAAGGAAAAACGTACAACAAAAGAATTGAACTTTAGTATGGTCATGTAGTGAAGAAATAAAAATACTAATAAAAAGCTGAAGGGTTTGTATGTTTAAACGTTTGTTCACTTTTTTCTTGAAAGGTGTTGTTAAATTAATAACAATTTTAAGGTTAAACGTACAACAAAAGAATTGAACTTTAGTATGGTCATGTAGTGAAGAAATAAAAATACTGATATTATATAGCTAAAGGGTCTGTTGGTTTAAATGCGGTAATCTCAGGAACCGTTGGCCCGATTTAAAAAATCTTTCTGTGTTGGATAGACCATTTAACGATGAAAGCTATAGGCTATATACCTAACATCGCAAATCTGCTTTTGTTGTGTTCGATATGCAGACAAACGAACTTTTGTCTTTGTATAAAATCATTTATTTTGTGGACTCACCCTATAACACCAAATTTGTACAACTTCATTCGGATATTATAACAGTTAGTGTGATTCGAGTCTCTTCTATTAACCGCAGAACTAATTTTAATGATTTTTGGTATGTATAAAGAGAAGAATGTGGAAAAGAAAATAGAAGTCGCGGGCATCAGCCAGTATTTTTTTTTTCAGTTAAATTCGTTTAAAAATTTTATTTTATGCATTTTCTATTTTGTCAATAATAACTTTTTGCCTTTTGAGTATTTCAATCTCTGACTTAAACAAATGTGGAGGAAAGTCAGCGTACAATACCTAATTAATAATATAAAAAAGTATACCATTGGAAATGACTACGCGATTATAAATACAAATCAGCTTTTATTGACCAATTGGACAGCATTTTTATACCGTTACTCGTATAATATGACTATTCGAAATAATATTAAAATATAACTGTCTGAAAAGCAATAGTCAGCAATATACAAAATTATTTACACCTCTCACGTGAGAGTGATTGCCCGTATTAAGTAATTCTTCCAAATTTTCTAATCAACTTATATATAGTTTCAGAGTTGGATACATCTCATTTGATATTATTGTCCAAATAGAAAAAAAAAGGTAGTAGGTAGGTATATGCAACACTAGATTGGAAAATAGTATCTAATAATAGTGTATAGAAGGAATTACTTACTTAGTTTTTTTACTTTCACTCAAAGTACTAAAATAGTGAGTGATCATACTCTAAAATAAGTATATTAAACTGTATGTACATACGAATGTACTGAAAAAACATAAAAAGTATTAATTAATACCGGCATACAGGCTTATAATACACTATGGCTGAAACCCATCGGAAACGCGTAAATAAAGTACTAATACCATAGCCTTTAATTGCATCTAAATAATAAATAAATATCAACTAAAATACTTGCCCTTTACGTAGGTATTTAAATAAATAGTTATAATTGTTTGGTTTCGTACTAAAACTAAATCTGTATCTAACAAGTATTTATTACAACTTCTCGTAATAAAACAAATACAACCCGAGCCATATAAGTTTGCGTCCCTGAACTTTGGACGATTAATGTCGTAGAAAAGGATTTCTTTTGGTGTGAACGTGGTTATTACAGACAGCATGGCGGGAAGGCGGCCATGCTAGATGCATAGATAACTGCAACTAGGCGCAAAATTATTTGGCGTAGGTTTACATATCCTATAATAGGAAAGTTTAAGTTAAAAGTTTGTGGTTTTGAAATGAATATGTATTTAAATAAAGAACAACGAATTGAAATCTAACGAAAAACGTTCACGTAATTTCGTGGTACAAATTATAAAAATAAATTATAAATATAAATTATGGTGGGAGAGTATATTTAAATGCCTTCAAATATTAATTTAATATTAACTAAAATAAATAATTTACTTATAACCTTACTATTTAATATTTTTTGTATTTATTTACATTCCGTCTTAAAATTAAAATCTTCAAGCGAGAGGATAATATGCTTCGAATTCCGCACGTTATTAAAATTTCTGATGGATATTACATCTGGAAACCTTATAAAGACTTCATTATTTCTTTTTATTATCCTAAACTAAAGAAAATATTACGAACTTAAAACATTAGTAGTTTATATATTATACATATATACTGTAACTAATAATTTATTTATAGTATATATAGGTATAGAAACATACATTTTCTTAAGTAATGTATTTTTACATCATGGCCCCTATTCTTGACTGAAGGAAGCCTAAACATTAACGTTGTATAAATAAATAAATAGCACCTGATATGAATGCCTATGATTACAATTGTACTCCAAGACACCAAAACGAAGCCACCATTGTCATATTGTTTTATGTATGAACATTTTTAAATAACATTTTCAACCTCGATTTTGGTGTCTGAAGAACGTGATGTGTGAAATCATAACTTGAAAACACTCCATCGAACACAATAATAATTCGAATAAATAATTAAATCTCAATATTTAAACCCGACTTACATCACTAGTTTCTCATAAGACTTCACATAAACGGTTTTATCGCTTTGTTTTAGGATATACTGACTTGGCCGATCCGATTACTTCGGGTTAATGCACGATTATTTATAAATATTTCAATATTTTGCATATTTCAATATATTGCAAATGTGCTTTCAAGATCTTATATATAGATAAATGATACCTATTGAGGTTTACGTGAGAATCTGCCCTGTCCCTGTTTTGTACAGCGCAACAAGTCGTTATAGAATTAACGGACTTAGCAGAAATGCGACGATGTTAATATCATGAGAGTTATTTATTTTTGAACGATGTAAATTACCAATATTAAAAAGAACGTGATTATGAACCTCCTAGACAAAGATGTCCATCAACTACGGACTGCAAAATGTTTTACGACTTTGTGTTATTAAAAAATGAGCAATAACATCATCAAATACCCTATCAGTATATACAGCAGTCCGCTCAGACTATAGATTATTGACGGAAATGATCTGGTTAATCCAGCCGATGAATGAGGAGACCTTGACGTAGACGCCGGGCACGTCGCGGCGGCCGCAGCCGAAACCCCATGACACGAGACCCACGAGTTCATAGAAACCGTCATCTTGGCACACTAGTGGGCCGCCTCCGTCACCCTGTAAATGTACCATAATTTACCGTTTCAGAATGTTGGTCTTAGTTACTAAAAAATCACAGAATATTAATATTCAATTTACAGGTCAAAACAACATCTTGAAGATTATATAAACCGGTGTATTATTGTATCGATACTGGCAATAAAAGTGGCAATAGTTGTATTAGTTTTATTATGTATTGATTTTAATTTAAATTTGCTTACGGCATGCCACAAGGAACTAACTTGGTACCCATAAACTCATATATAGTATATATACCTACTTTATTACAAATTATTTCAGATCGGGATACATACCTATATAATAATTTATAGGTAACAGTTGTCCATAGGACGTGATCATTATTTTAAATAGCTTAGACACTATGACTTTGAGCGATGTTCCAACTTATTAGGAGAGTGCGCGTGTTACCTGGCATGCGTCGTTGCCCTCCTCGCCGCCCGCGCAGAAGGAGCTGGCGGGCAGGATGAAAATTTTCTCGGTGACCGCGTTGACCTTGCGGATGCACTCCGCGTCGCTGACGATGGGCAGCTCGGCCTCGCGCACGCGCAGAGGGATCGGCCCGGCTGGCGAGAGACATCACATTAATACCTCGTGGAAATGATGTTGCACACAAGTCGTCATCATCATAACAACCGATTAGGTCACTGCTAGACATAGGCCTCCACAAGAAAAGGGGCTTTTGCCTACAATTGCTGCACTGGATAGGTGTGGTGATAATCACACAGCGCAGCTTTCGCAACGGGAATGCTGCTGACGTTGACCACCTGTTGCATTTTAACTAGGTTTTTGGATAGATATACCGCCATCTGTCGATTCCGATATCATAGTCGCATCATACCACACCTGGTAGAGGGGGAGGTACTGTTCTACTCTGCCTCACGGCTAAACAATAATTCATAGTAGGTATTGTATTTTTAATAATGTTTTATGTACTGAGAAATACTTTAAGGACTTCAGGATTATACAGGAGGGTATATATCGTGGATAGTTTATTTGGTGTTGCTTGTTATATTTAACTCACAAGAATCTAAAGACAATACGGTTACAAAAACTTTCTAAAGACATTTTCAACTCGTAGCCATCGATTGAGTAATAATAAGCACAAATTACTTTCTCCCATATATCCGTAACCAGTGACTGTACACCGTTTACCGGCCGCGTGGCTGACACCTCTGGCTGGTAGACACACCAAGCAAACACCTGCAAAAATAATTAAACATTAAGAATTAAACGGATTATAATAAAACCTTTTATTATATTTATATTATTTTTATTTAAAAATACAACATTACACATAGACGGTTGCAAAAACTTTCTAACTATATTCTACTTGAAATGTCAGTAGTGTCGTCAAAATGAGTTTCCAAATCGATAGACCGCCTTGAATTTTATAAAAGTTTTATGGTAAAACTATTTGTAACACTTTTAAGTTATTAGTTCAGTGAACATAAACCTTTCTACCCAGTGGAGTGGGCACTAATTGTCTAGTTTATGGCATTCACTTATCACCAACTATTTGACAGTGTGTGCGGGTAATATTGAGCATACACCCATCTTGCCCCATTTCCGCATTTTACCACATAAAGCCATGTCTACTCGAGTAATTTATATAAATAAATAATTCCCACAACATCTCATACGTTGACCTGATACCGTGATAAGTCATTTAAAGCACTTATGGTACGGAAATCAGACAACAGAGGAATCACAAATATACTACTTAAATACATATATTTAACATCCAGACACAGAACACACATAAATATCATCATATACATAATAAATATTTGTTCTGGGTGGGGATCGAACCCACGACCTTTGCCACACAAGACCGGATCACTACCCTCTGCTCCATCGGGCTCGTCGTAATACATTTATGTATAATAATGCACGACCAAATTGTAAATATTATTTTTATTAAAGATTTTATTTATTTCCACTATCAACTAACCTTCCTTGAGCTCCGCCTTCCCTAACAATTTCAGTAGCGCTATATCGTTGTCGAGGGTCTGGCTGTTGTGGTTGTGGTGGATATAGGTGGTGGCGACGCGCAGAGTCTGCGCGCCTGGTGACCCGTACTTCCGCGTCAGGTCGTGGTCACCCACGCGTACGAAGATCGGCTCTCCAGACCGGACGATGCTGTGACGTCATAAATCAATAATTAATTCCCACATCTCATACGTCGACCTGACTCCGTGGTAAGTCGCTTAAAGCACTTGTGTTACGGACATCAGAGGACAGAGGAATCACAAATATAATATTTAAATACATATGACATTCGTCAAATGAGAAAAACCCTAGTTGGTAATTGAACCCACGACTCTTGACGGATTCAAAATTGGATCACTATCATCTAAATAGGACCATGCGGCCCGTCATTAATATGAAATCAGTGGTGGCGAGTACAGGGATGCAAATAAATTCAAAGCCTTTTCCTAGGGGTTCAGCGATTAGATAATAAAATAACCTCTCCGAGTGGTTTATTATTGGCATCGAAGACTAGGTAGAAGAATATTTATTACTGCCAATATTTCTTGTTAGTTTTCTGGCGGTGCCTGACTAGTTTGTCATAGGTCTACTGTGGTGGCATGTACGCACGCAATAGTATTCCAGGCAACTAACAGCAAAAGCTTGCTGGGCAAGTGTGTTGACAATCGCAAGAGAGTAGCTTTTGCGACGGGGATGCTGCTGCCCATCCCTGCCCATCGCATTTGAGCTACACTATTTCCAATGGGTATACCGCTATCTGACGGTTCCGACAACTCAGCCTTAAGCACCACTGCAGTTTATAGATCGCTCGTAATATCACAAGGATATCACTAACATGTTGCCAACCTTGTAACTTAAGGAAATTATACGCCATAACCCAGTAAATTAATTGCCTCTTTCACCCTTTAGACCAGAACTGAGCAATGCGAACATTGCTATTTGGCGGTAGAAATAGGTGAGAGTGAGGTATGAGGTCCAGCTCGTTTGAGAAGTATAATACCTCTACCTGAACCAGGTGTTGGAAGAGGCTGAGATACCGGACGCAGACTGTGGTATAAAGACCAGAAATAGCGTAGCGCGAATGCCACAGCTCGCGGTAATAAAGAGCAAAACTCCCGCTGTCCTCTCGGGGCCTGCGTCCAGCGGCGGACGTCGTACAGCGCGAGCCTACGACCGAGGCGGCGGGCGGACTGACTTGGTGACGCAGTGCGCGGCGGTGAGCACCCACTGCGTGCCGATGAGCGCGGCGCCGCACAGGTACTGGTTGAGCGAGTTGATGAGCGCCACCTGCCAGCACCACTCGCCGCGCTCGCCGTCCTCGCCGCCCATCACGCGGCCCGTGCGCGCCGCGCGGCCCGCCGAGCCTGCGGGGACCACATCGTCACTGCTTTTTAAAATTTGGGGGGTATAGTAGGCTTCCTCGATAAATAGACTATCCGTCGCTAAAAGAATTTTTCAAATTAGACCAGCAGTTCCTGAGAGTAGCGCGTTCAAACAAACAAAGCAACTCTTATCTTCCTAAGTGTATGCCGTTGTCCTAGTATGTACTAGGTGTCCTAAGAGGCAACTAAGGCACCGGAACCGATAGATGGCGGTATATCCATCCAATACAGTGTAGCTCATATGCATAGGGGCGAAGTCCACGAAAACTGCGTGCGATTGCTAACACACTTGTCCTGCGCGGCAACCATGAGCAAAATTGCCCTTTTTTGGGGAGGCCTATGTCCAGCTGTGGACTTCCAACGGCTTATATGTTATATATTGCAGCAGTTTGCTCGTCTTTAGCAGGATTCGCTTGAAGCTTTTAGCTTGTTATCCAAGCTTGTTATTGTGCTGAAGAGTATGTTCATTGTAATGTTTCTTGGAATTGCAATTAATTGCTTTAACTGTGCCTGCGATATGTCTATTTAAATGAAGGTAATTTAGTGTTTTATTTTTTGATTTTTGCTTCTAACCAAAAAACTTAATTTAGCCAAAGAAAATTCACACATAAACTCATATCTTGACCTGACTCCAAAATGAGTCATTTAAAGCACCTGTATTACGGACATCAGACATATAATATTTAACACATATTGAATACCCAGACACATAACAAACAGAAATATTTGTCCTGGGCGAGAATCACTACCATCTACGCTATCGGATCCGTCCTAGCTGATACGACTAAATCTATAAAAGTTCTTGTTTTTGCCCGATAATCCTTTAAAACGTTTCAAACTCACCTTTAACTCCGCAGACGTATTTGTTATACTTCTCGGGGATCTTTAAAGTGGACCCGTAGCCGGGCTCATAGAATGGGGCCAGTGTGGTGGGGGGCGCGGTGGGGGGCGGCCGCGGGGACGTTGCCAGAGGGAATGAGTCGTTCCGATCTCTCACTCCCATCACCTCTTGCACTTTCGATTTGGGCGCGCAGCATTGAGTTCCGGACTTCTTGCATTTAAAAACATCTGTCATTTCCGCGTTTCCTGTAAGGATATCCAATTTGTGAATGGAGGCACGTTGTAAAAGTATTACTAGTGGCTTCTTTAATGAAAGCGAGTGCAATCTAGCTTATAAATAGACTACATCAAGGCATGCACGGTTTGGTTTGATTCTACGCAAAAACGCAAATAAGGTGTTTTCATATATTTATAGCAACATCTACGGTATAAGATTATAAACTAGGTAGGGTCTATTTTCATAATGATGGCGATTTTAAAAGTGAGATCATAAAGAACAAACAAAGGTCTTAGAATTAAATAAGTATAGTCACAATATCTATAATTTTTTAATATCAGGCCGGCTACAAATGGCCATTGTAAATATAGGTATGTATTTTGGTTTTAATAATTGTGAAGAAGCAATTCCTCACAAGATCTATCGTACTTTTCCCAAACATTAATTAATCCTAACCGTATCGTACATAAATGAAGTCCCTTAGCAAGTTTACCTGAGGTAGACCTCATTGTAAGGCTTTTACCGTCAAATAGCATTGCTATATACTTAGGCTAAGTAACATTTGTTTTTTATACTCGCTTTCCATTCAGAGTATGAATATGACATATGATTCATACCAAGACATACGAACACACATAATCTATCATGTAAAGGATGAACCAGCGATCTTCGACTGATAAAACAAACATACTACTAGATCAAGCCTGTCAATATGATATAAAATGTTTACTAACGGAAGCAAGTGAAGGAGAGGTACGGCACGATGCAGGAGCCCGGGCAGTCGGGGCGCGGGTCGGCGGGCGGGGGCGGCGCCGCCGTGGTCGTCGTCGTCGTGGTTGGCGGGCGCTTGGTGCGCTTCGGGACGCTGCGAATTTTCATCTCATTAAGGACAATATAATAAAAAATCATAAGGATCACTTTCTTTCATTATAGTTATATCTGATTATATTTCCTTAAATACAATCTATTTTCTATTCATATTATGTATATTTAATATATTTTTCTATCGATCTCATTGACACCTCTTAGTACCTCTTTGTTTCATTCACTCTTTCCATCCAAAGGTTGCCTGGAAGAAATTGCTAATTGCTTTTTATGCATTTATGTTTGATGCACAATAAAGTATTATAATTATAATATGTGATTTGGGCATGTAGGACGGATGGATAAAAGTAAAATTCTGATAGTGATTTATAAGGCTTACGTTAATTGTGTTAAAGGTAAAGATCAACAATATATAAAGAAAATCGCTGGTGTGGACTACATTCAGCCGGCTCTCATTTCTTAATAGAGGTTATATATATATTTACACATCTTCTACGTTGACCTAGCTCCAAGATAAGTAGCTCAATTAAGTTTATCTATGGTTATCTGACAACAGAGGAATTATACAAATTATACTTTAGGGGGAGGTAGTAGAATAGTACCTTCCCCTGTACCATGTGTCGTAAGAGTCGACTAAAGTACCAGAACCGACAGATAGCGGTATATCCATCCAAAACAGTGCAGCACAGGGCGGGGATTGGCAGCAGCATCCCCATCGCAAAAGCTGCGCTCTGCGAGTGCCAACACGCTTGCCCAGGGCGGCAATTATGGGCGAAATTCCCCCTAACTTGGTGAGGCCTATGTCCAGCATTGGACTTCCAATGGCTGTAATAATGATCTAAAAGGAGTAAAACCAAAATATTTTCTCTAATGTGCTTGTGATGATAATCTAAGTGAGTGGTTATGCATTAGATCTAAAATCTGGCTTGCTGTTATTTAGTGTGAATTGTGAAGTTACAATCATTGGTAATTTAAATAAATAAATGTTTGGTGTAAGGTGTAATCCTAAGAAAGTGTGATATCTGTGTATATATTTATGTATATATATATATATATATTATACAGCTATACGACTCTGGAATGAGCTTCCGTTGAATATTAAGCAATCCCCAAACAAATTCATCCTGAAACGCTGTCTCCGTACTTTATTTAGTGATGCTGCTTCTCTAGCTTTATAACCCTATTTATGATGTACGTTATTTTATATATATGTATCTTTTTTTATCATATGTATTTCTTGCGTTTATTTATATAAATATGTATGTCACGTTTATCTATTTCGTATATGTATTGTCTGCACCACTATATATAAAAATTTCTGTTTCGTGTAATGGTTGACTGGGAAATAATGCCATCTGGCATTAAGTCCGCCATTTGTACATTTTGTGCAATAAAGTTAAATAAATATAAATAAATATATCAGTTACCCAGACTCGTCGCAGCAGACCCGGCCGCTGGTCTTGCACTCGGTGTTTGGCACCAGCACCGCCGGCTTCTCGCAGAACGCCATCATGATGGTGAGCATGCAGCGACCCGGGCAGCGGCGCAGCGGGGGCTGGCGATAAATCTATAGTCAGCAAATGCGTTAACATATTATTTTTTTTAGTACTAGCAGAAGCCCGCGACTTCGTCCGCGTAGAATTTGGGGGGTATAGTAGGCTTCCTCGATGAATAGACTATCCAACGCTAAAAAGAATTTTTCAAATTTGACCCTCAGTTCCTCAGAGTAGCGCGTTCAAACAAACTAAGCAACTCTTATCTTCCTCAGTGTATGCCGTTAGGTACCGGCAGAGTAGATTAGTACCTTCTCATGTACTAGGTGTTGTAAGAGGCAACTAAGGTACCGAAACCGATAGATGGTTATTTAAATAACAAAGAAAGCTGCTATGATGAAAAAAAACGTAATAAACGTATACAATGAAAAAAAACGTTTAATAAATAAAAATAACACGATATTTCATACGTTGACCAGATTCTGAGATAAGTAGCTTTAAAGCACTTGTGTTACGGACATCAGACAACAGAAGTATCATAAATATAATACTTAAATACTTATAAATAACACCCAGACACAGAACTAATACAAATATTATTTTTCCCGGGTGGGGATCGAACCCACGACTTTTGTCGCACAAGACTGGAGTCACCTGCGCCATCGAGCCTTATCATTTACAACAAAATTAAAATAAATAATAGTAATTCAGTTATTTTAATTTTAATTTAAATGATCGACCAAATGTTGTATCACTAATCCCCTAATAAGGACATTTAAAAGGTAAGAGAGATATTATAAAGTCAGCAGGCATACGGTCCGCATGATGTTAAACGTGACGCAGCCTATAGACGCTCATGTCATCACCAAGATATGAATAGCGTGTCACCAACCTTGTGAACTGAAGATACTATGTCACATAACCCAGTAATTTCACTGCCTCACCCTTCAAACCGGAATACAGTAATGCGAACACTGCTGTTTGGTGGTAGAAATAGTTGAGAATGAGGTACTAATGCAACGAGCTTTGTATTAGGTCTACCACTTGCATTCTAATAAAGCTGGTCGTAAACCACGATCAATCTACCATCACCGATCCAAATTACCGGAGTGCTTGGCCGCGGCGTGGTGGTTGGCCTCCTGGTGGTAGTCTCAGGCTTATCAGTGAGGCAGCAGGTGCCTTCAGCTGGGCACACGGCATCTTCATCCACTTGGTCGCACAACAGTGCGAACAGACCTGTGATGCAGTCGCCTTGGCATTTGCGGCCTGGTCGGGGCGCTGGAGTTGTTGTCAGCTGAAAACAAAATGGTTTCCTTAAATATTTTGAGTGATCAAGAAAATCGGAGGATTCTCCTGGTCCAGGTTTTGAGGATTTACTTGTAACGTTGCATGAATTGTTAGGCCGTGAGGTACCAGCAGAGTACATTAGTAGCTCTCCCTGTGCCACGCGTCATAAGATCGACTAAGGTACCATATCCGACAGATGGCGTTATATCTATCCGCAATAGTGTAGCTCAGATGCTCAGGGTGGAGATTGGCAGCAGTATCCCCGTCGCGAAAGCTGCGCTCTGCATTGCCAACAAGCAAAATTCTCTCTTTCTGAGGGTGGTTTACGTCTTAGAGAAGCAGCTTCAGTAAATAAAGTACGGCGACAGCGATCCAGCATAAATTTGTTTGGGGATTGCTTAATATTCAACGGAAGCTCGTTCCAGAGTCGTATAGCTGTCACTGTAAAAGAGTTTGTCAAAAAACTAGAGTGATAAGAAGAAGTTAAGAGCGAAGAAGTCAAGTGATAGTCGGAATTCGACCATAACTCACAGAAATTTATAAAAACTCTTTCATCATATACTGGACAATCTATACGAATAATATTTACTTAGCAATTAATATGTCAACGTGTCAAAGAAACACTAGCATATCTTTTTTATATTATGAAGTCAGCAAACAAGGATACGGTCCGCTTGATGGTAACGTGACCGCAGCCTATAGACGCTGGTGTCATCACAAGGATATCGAGTCACCAACCTTGTGAACTGAAGATACAACGTCAAATTTACCTAGTAATTTTACGACCTCTCTTACCCTTGAAACCGGTACACAGAAATGCGAATACTTGGCTTGAATATTTGACGGTAGAAAAGAGAGAGTGAGGTACCCATGCAGACGACCTTTCTATGCGGTCTAAGTTTTAGTAAATGAATAATGGTTATTTCAAAGAAGTCAATGTATTTCTTGTGCATCAATACATACAGATAAAATTAGGAGTGTCTATAAGTAATATTAAAATAACTTTTTTTCTAATTGCATACAGAATGTTTACACGTTACAATATAACAAAAGAACATTATTTTTTAAATTGTGTCTGTCTGTTTATTTACAGTTTTAAGGTAATCTTTGTAACAGGTGGCCCGATTTGAGTGGGACTTTAACTGGCAGATATCTGGTATAATTAACAACTTAGACGGTATAAAATCTCACTACAACTAATAGTAACATCAATAATAAATGTGGCAAAAATATACATTTCCCGAAATGCGTAGAATGGACTTTGGACCGCTTAGCCCAAAGTCCATTCCACGCAGACGAAGTCACGGGCGCAGCTAGTATTGTATAAAATAAATTGTGTTATTTACTACTTCTCCACATTTACTTGAACTTAGTAAATTTTCTTTTAAAAAGGGGTAATTTTTGTTTCACTATTACATTTTTTTTTCTTAAGATATAGATAACACCGTTAATTACTATACTTTCAAAAAATCCTCTTACCGCGGTAGTCGGCCTTCTTGTGGTATGCTTCTTCTCATTAGGCACCACCAGGTCTGGTGGTGGCTTGTCCCCGTACCCATCCTTGGAGACGCAGCACAACCGGCCCTCCACGCACAAGTTCTTAGACGTCAGGTACGAGATGCAGTACTGTGCCAAATTAGTGTCCACACATACTCCAGGACATGCGATGTTGCCTGTAACAAAAATATGTTTTACATTCAACACAAACGAAAACAATCGTAAAAGTTCAAATATCATTGTCTGACATTCTGACTTAAAACGGTTATAGTCGGGACTAAAATATTACCAGATTGCTCTGACCTAATATAAGACATAATAACCTATAAGACACAATAACCAAATACACAACTTCTAATCCAAATTTTCTTTAAAGCTTTATTTCATCAATTTATTATATATATTTACTCACAGGCAGAGTAAAATAGCACCTCCCCCTGTACCAGGCAAGAGGCGACTAACGTACCAGAACCGATAGATGGCGGTATATCCATTCGGAACAGCACAGTTCAAATGCATAGCGCGGGAATAGGCAGCAACATCCCCGTCGCGAAAGTTGCGCGCTGCGATTGCCCAGCGCGGCAATTATGGGTAAATTCCCCCCTTTCTTGGCAAGGCTTATGTCCTGCAGTGGAGACTGGATAGCTGATATGATGATGATGATGAAAAGGTCATAACATCTCAAAAGTCACTGATAGCAATCTGTATGGTCCAGCCACAATCGTATACATTGACCTGAGTCCGTGGTAAGTCGCGTCAAGCACCTGTGTTACGTATGCCAGACAACAGAGAAGTCACAAATATACTATTTTAATACATATATTAAACACCCAGACACAGAACAAACACAGATATCAGCACATAAATATTTGCTCGGG
>JACJUM010002477.1:13840973-13859254 GCA_020976665.1 Heortia vitessoides
CCAGTAATAAAATATACATTTAGTATGATTTTATAAAAATATTCTTTTTTCCCCTAGGTTATTTACTGCAATCTGTCACCTTTCAACATTTAGCAAAACTTGTATCAATTTGCAGTAGCTGTTTGTGGTTCAAATCCAGTGACTTGGCCACGCAATGGATAGGTCAGAACCAACACTTATGGTGTCACATGTCCATGCCTTTTTGAGTCACTGGATAAAAAAAAACTTAGTTTTATAATATGTGACATTAGTCACGCCGAAGCATTGACATGTGCGAAGACATTGCACCTGTGCGAAGCCGGGTTGGCTCCAATAAGGATACAAAATGGTTTTGTAGGTGTAACCCTACGAGATGAACATGTACCATCGCGGACTTTCATGAAGAACCTTTTTTAGATGTAGCTGTAGTACATTACTTTGATCTATATCATCGGGTTTAGTCAGTGTATGCAAAGAAAGCGCAAAAATGTTTTATTACTATTACATCTATTAGTAAACTATTTACATCACATTAGTAAACTCAAAAATTATCAGTGTTTCTCTCCTATATCATGCATGTATTATACATATAAACCTTCCTCTTGAATCATTCTGTCTAATTAAATTTGCATCGAAATCCGTCAAATTCAAAGTTCAAAGTCAAATGAATAGGAATAGTAATATATTTTTAGCAATAATTGATGGGCCGATGGTAGTGATCCTATCTTATGTGCCAAGGGTTGTGGGTTCGATTCCCACCTAGGACAAATATTTATATGACGATATTTGTGTTTGTTCAGTGTCTGGGTGTTAAATATATGTGTATAGTGTATTAGTGATTTCTCTGTTGTGTGATGTCCGTAACACAACATTAAGTTACTTATAATAATAATAATTTATTTCTTTTCTCCATAAGGACTCAACAATACATATAATAAAAGAAATACATGACATTATACATTATTGATACTTCATTCAAGGGAAACTGCATAAGATTTTACGATAAAATACCATTCAGCATATCAGGCTTAGCGATTAATAAATTTAAAAATATTATAGTGTTAAAGATTATATTACTGATAAAACTTTTTGAATTGTTCTAAAGCAGTTTTAAGACAACGGTTTGTTAGCGCCGGCGCCGGTGGGGGTCCATTAACACTAACTATACAGTATTGATGAAACCTTTATCATCACCACATTTTCCTATAGGTTCCTTTCTGGAGACTCGTGTAATAAACTTAGTTTAAAGACCCGTCTGATGCCGTTCGACTAGTGTAAGGTAGTCCTAATTTATATGTTAGATGACTCTTACGATCTCATGGGGTCACCAGGGTCATCAGTATTATGAATATAATACAACACTTAGTACGTCAAATTTCAGGATTACAATTGTTTTATTTATTATTTTTGTCGATTTAAAAGTGCTTGTGATAGGTCTACTTAAATAAAGAATATTTTGATTTATTTTAATTTGGTATATATATCAGCCATAGGATGTCTACTACTGGACACATTTAAGAGATTTTCAATAGCGCGATGGTTCCAGTCGATTACATATAAAAAAATCTAATTGAAACATTATTGCAATAAAACCGATCAATTGAAAAAATCTCCGACCGAGGCATCTGTTTTTAAACCATTTAGGTGTCAAACCAATAATATAAAAAAAATGTAATGGTAATTATAAAAAAAAAATGTTATTTATGTTTTCTTCAATTTTCAATTTTCGGAACAACTTTCATAAATTTTTCTTTCATAAGAACATTCCGACAATATGAAACACAACAAGGAAAATGTTAGCGTAATTGGTGATCAGAACACGGGAAATGGGAATTCGTTTTTATATATTCTAGGGGCGGTTGCTTGGTGATAAAAATTCGACCATAATTCATTTCGAATTTATTTTTTATCTCTGTTTATAGTCATAAGCCTTATAAAATGTTGCAATTTAATAAGATAAGACCAAAGAGAATTTAATCACTAAAGCCTATAGACAATTTAATTACCCACTTCATATTAGTATGTTTTGTGTTATGTAAACAGTAGTTGTTGTATTATTTATTTTAATTTATAACTTAAATAATATATTTTTTATTTATTAATAATATTTACCTAATTAGTCAATATTTAGATAATACAATTAATAGTTGTTAATTAGTGATAAATTTTTATTAATAATTTAATACATTTTTAGATTATTTTGTATAAAAAATAGTTGTGTTTCACGTCTTCCCATTAACTTTGACTGTCTTAAACGTAAGTTTGTGCTGTTTCTTTGAAATGAAATACAAAACTTTCGCTTCTTGCGGTTTATATGGATAAAATTTATTGTAAAGAAGATATAATAAAATGGCATAATCATGTAAAGAATAATCAAATTTGAATATCGTAGCTGCGTTTTGTTGGTTCTTGTAGACGGCGTTTATATAATAGTCTGCGACCGATATCGCATTGATTGCCGCAGACCTGATGATTACACAGACTTACGAGCGGACTTTCTTGGGGTCGACGCCCGCGAGAAAGTTGCCGTAAACACGTGGCGATCATTCAGTCTTAGGATTTTAAATGCCGCCATCTTTGGCGTAACGCGCGGGTCGCAGCGCTGACCGCTCTGTTCGGCTACCAATTTATCTTATATTATTCTAAATTATTATTGTAAATAATACCTAATTTATCTCTTTAAGATGGTAATTCAAGGAGTATCTGCAGAGTAGAATATTACCTCCCTTTGTATCAGGTGTTGTAAGAGGCGACTAAGAGCAAGCGAGGTACTTGAACCGACAGATGGCAGTATATTTTTTCGAAATAGTGTAGCTCAAAAGTATTCCCGTTGCGAAAGTTGCGCTCTGCGGTTGCCAACACGATTGTCCAGCTCGGCAATTGTGGGCAAATTTCCCTCTTTCTTGGGGAGGCAGTGTTCTTCCAATGGCTGTAATGATGATGATAGTAATTGTAAATGTCGTCTGAATTGGTACATCATTCTCATCTATATCTACAGCCAAACAGCAGTGTGCGTTGTGTTCCGATTTACAGGGTGAGAGAGGTATTAACTGGGTTGTGACATAATATCTTTAATTCTCAAGGCTTGCAACGCACCAGTCGATATCCTTTTGAGACGAGCGTCTATAGGCTGCAATGACGCTTACAGCGGGCTTGATTGCGCATATAGTGATTCTATCTTACGCGCCAAAGGTTGAGTTCGATCCCCCACCCAGGATAGATATTTGTGATATTTATATATGTTTAAGCAGATATTCGTAATACCTCTTCTGTCTGATATCAGTAACATAACTGCTTTAAGCTACTTATCTTGGAATCAGGTTTATGTATGAGACATACATAGCACTCAGTCATATTATCCTAAGGTGTCAAGGCTGGCGTCGCGCTTATGGTATCCGTGTTATATGATGACCGTCTATATACTGCAGTGACGCTTACTATCACACGGACTGTATGCTCGTATATCGACTTAGTTTAATAAAAAATAAATTAAAATATTAACCTACATAAATATACTGCGACAAATTTCTGCTTAAAGATCTTTAGCAAATAAAATTAAAACAGCGCATAGACAATATGAGTAAAAAAAGTTAGTAACTACTCTTTGTCGCAAGTGACCATAACTTGACGCGCGATGTGACATGGACATAACTATAAATATACAACAGATAATATAAATGGACAACTCCGGCAATAAGGAGAGGAAACTATGTATTCTTTGTCATAGTAATAATTAATTTGTTTGAGAGAGTGAAAATAGCTTTTAGAAAATATGCACAGAGACAAATATGGGGGTAATCAATAAAGCCACTTTCTAGGTAAGGGATAGTTAATAATATACGAAAATATATATCTTACAATCAACTAATGGTCAGAATATCGCACCCTTAGATGAAAACTCGTCATCATCTCATCTCATCAGCTATTGCAAGTCCACTGCTGGACATAGGCCTCCCTAAGAAAGCGGGGACTTGGCCCATAATTAAAACGCTGGGCAAGCGTATTGACAATCGCAGAGCGTAGATCCGCACCAGGAATGCTGCTGCCATCCTCGTCCTGAGCTACACTTATT
Source organism: Heortia vitessoides (assembly GCA_020976665.1). Taxonomy (NCBI): domain Eukaryota; kingdom Metazoa; phylum Arthropoda; class Insecta; order Lepidoptera; family Crambidae; genus Heortia; species Heortia vitessoides. The sequence continues at coordinate 13,845,025 of JACJUM010002477.1, forward strand.
CTACTACACTATCTGTCGGTTCTGGTACCGTAGTCGCTTCTTGCGACACCAGGTACAGGGGGAGGTACTCTGCCGGCACCTCTCGGCTGTTATATAGATTATATTATCTATATAGATAATATATAGATTTTTTAATAATATGTTTGCAATTACACGAGGCGACACGGGTAGAGTTACAGCAGTAATCGGATGCCGCCACTAACTTTCCTAAACTTACAACCAAGTTTTCACTACGAGCGGGCGATGGTCGCGTGTAACAGACATAAACGCGCTCCACTTGAGCATATACATATTTTGACGGCTTCGTTGGTCAACTGGCACACACATCGGCCTACACACGAAAATCATGGATTCCATCCCCGAACGGTTCGGATATGAAGTTTAAATCTTTTATAACTTAGGGGAGCACTAAGGACTGATTTTAAAAAATGAACCCCCTGAAAGTGTAAAACGGGGGTGCAGAGTTAGAACAAAATTTTCCGGTTGAAGTTGTTCGAATGAAATTCGAGTATGAAGGTTTTTATTGAAAGTAGTGAAACATGTGTAAAATATCTTTTCAAAATCACCCCAAGGGGTAGAGGAGGAGTGCAAAGTTAGTGTGAAAATTCTACAACTTAAAACGGGTGAATCCGGATACGGAGCAATGCTAGCTAGTAAAACATCTTTATGTTATTACAAATAAAACTTTGCCGTGGGTGAAGTAGGTAGCTTACCTCCCTCTGTACCAGGTGTCGGAACTGGCGAATAAGTTACCGGAACCAACAGATGGCGGTTGGGAATGGCGCGCGGCAATTATGAGCAAAAATCCCCCCCTTTTGGAAGGTATCATAATATATATAAGACATTGTGGCTTATCCCTGAGAGATTTTTTGTAGATCTCTTTATATTCTTCTTGAATCATATAGATCATATAAACCACCACCACCATCAAGCCTCAAAGTTCGTTGATTACTTTTAAAGATGTAAGCAAGACTTTGTTTTTTAAATGTAGTGATTGCGTGTGCCTGTTTGTCCGGGAAGTGCTTGCGCTAAAACTATTATTGCATGCTATCTGCATATATAATAAATGTTTACTTATTGTATATAGTTTGATCTAACTTGAGATGTAGGATAGTTTGTATCCAATTTATTAATACTGATAGTAATAATATTAATACTTTTTCATGATAAACATATATAGTTAAGACAGGACAACGTGTCTTGGGTCAGCTAGACGCAAAGTCTAGACGTCTGATGCAGCTAGATGGTTCAGCTAGTTGCTAAACAAAACTAGAGAACGGCATGATCAATTGGACTATTATTTTTTAGACAAGCGGAAAGTTTTAATATAGGGATTTTTTTTAATATTGTCGCTTCACGTATTTGCATTTGTATTTTATTTTATAATAACAATACTTACTTAAACAGCACTTACGAAAGAAAAACTAAAAATTTTACACGGAAAATTTAAAAATTAAGAAACCTCAAAGATTTTGCCTCGTAAACAAAATGGCGTCCGACATAACTGTCAAACAGTTTGACAGTTGAAATCCAAAGCTGAAATCAACTTTATTGAAATATGGCTATCACAGGCACATTTAAATCAACGATATAAACAATACATTTTCTATAAATATAAATGCTAGTTACGTATTACCTAAATTACCGATCGCACTGATGACATTGTTAAATTAGTTATAATAGTAATTTATAACTTAAAAATTATAAACGATATTCCAGCGCCATTTTTTAGGTAACAAAGATGAAGTGTAAACTACTGGTACAACTATTTTAATGCCATAAATCTTTTATAATATTTATCTGGGAATTTCATTGGAATAAAATTTTGCGGAATAAATTTTGTTATTGTGCCCTGTCAATTCTTAAACATCAAAATGTAGACGGCATTAAGAGTCACCAGCTATGCCAGCGACGATTCCCTTGTTTAGTTTAGAAACAACTCAGAAATATGCTCCCAGAAGCAGTCCTGTAACCTTCTAGAACATTCCACGCTGTCCGCCGTCGATTAATTCACTTTCAGCTTGCGTGCGGGGTTTCACCGCGGCGCCCCCCTCTATACCTCCCCCCCCCCCTAGCTCGCGACACATACCCACACGCACTCGCATGGCTTAATTTACACTCAAACGCTAAATGGCTCGCTTTTCCAGTTAAGATCGCGCGGTAAAACCCGTGTACCCGGCGTTGTGTTATGTCAAGATTATTTTTTTTTCCAATTGACATGAGCGGATGACAGTCGCGGACGCGCGGAGACACTAATCTGTTAAATTAATATGCTGTCTTGCGAATTGTAGAAAAGCTTGTCTTCGCGTTACGAGTTGTCTGTTACGTTAAGCACTCTATTTTTTTTAATATTGATATTCTACAGTAATGAGAAGTAGACATAACTTTGAATTATTATTAGCGATGTTTTTCCTACAGGATAGCGTGTCATATTAGCTCTTTTTTCATAATTTCCGGGACAGGCAGTGATGGCACCTGCTGAGCGAGCTTCACGACGCGGATTCTGATTTCCATCCTCGCTACGTTGATTTTTAGATAGATTTATATATTTATAGATCTACGATGTTCCGGATCCATCTGTCGGTTGGTACTTCAGTCGATTTTTACGACTTCTGGTACAAAGCAAAGCCCTACTCTACTCTGCTGTCCGTGGTTGGAAGAAAGAAGTCACGCTTTTGCAAAGAAACAAATTTATAGTGAAACAACTTTTAAAAACGCGACAACAATTGTCGCAACATAACCGAAGTGTTGAATATAAAAATAATTATATAATGTATTTAAGAATTGGGAATAATACTGTATTGATTAAAAAAACTTAGTAAATACGAGTAACCTATATATTTTTTACTATGTAAAAATTAAATATAGTTACTGTAGGTAGATAAATAGAAGATTTATCGATATGTTTATGATATAAAATTCCGTAGTAAATTAATCTGATGTATCTCGGAATTACAATTGCAATGCAATTAACATTGAAGTAAGTTTGTTACGACATCACGTTACAAATCTCTGAAATTTTCTGCTAAAAGCTATATATATAACGAGAAAAGGTTTGCCAAGATCGTAACAAGTGGAGATCCATAGTCTATGCCTACTCCGAAGGGATTGTTATGTTTATTAGATATCTGAACGTTACACTTGAATCACTCTATATATTGCAAAAAAACTGAATTAAAATCCGTTAAGAAATTTAAATGTGCTAAGCTGACAGACACCGGAAGCGACTTCGTTTTATACTAAGTAATAAAGAAGGTGTGATCGTGACGAATTCTCACTTGCATAAGATTTTCCCTTTTCTCCACGTAAACGCATGAGTCAGTTTTCAGTAAAAGTTTTCAATATGGCCGAATGTTTTGCACAGATTAAATAATGCCGACACAACTGTCATTTTCCTTAAACCAAACTCTGAAGATACAAAAAAAAGTCACTCGCAAAAAACTACCACAAAATCTGACGCAATCACTTTTTATCGAGTCAATTGATCGGCCGATGAAAGGAGATTGGTATCAATTACAGTATGTTTGATTTGTGCCGGCCGCTCTTACTGCTATTTGGGTTAAATTTACTCACATTATGTCTTGATGAACGGGGCTGTAAAATTATTGCGTAATGTGACATAATGTCTTCAAATCATCTTCATTACACCAGGTCGACAGGCAAGCATACAGCCCGTGTAAGCCACACACTGGCGCATTGTTAACCTTCTGACTTGGAGATTTTTGTCCCATTACCTAGGAATTTCACTGCCTCTCTACCACTTCAAACCAGAACACAGCAATGCAAAAATTGCTATTTGACGAATTGCTTTAAAAAAAATATAACGATATTGTTTTTTATACAAATTATATATTTACTTATTAAGCATTCAACATTATATTATCTCCTTTGGCTTGATTATGACAGATGTCAACGAAGTGACGTCACACGAGTGATTTATATAGGCCTTTAGCATCACAATCTGTTATTAATACAATTTAAATTACAAAGGCTTTACATGTAAAGAATATAAAAAACAACCTACAATTAAACACAAAATAAAAGTTAACATTCTACTTTGCTTACACCCTACAGCTAACGGTCGATTAATTATTAATAATACTAAACAATTTTTTTTCACAACATCTCATACATTGACCTGATTCCGTGATAAGTCGCTTAAAGCACTTGTGTTACGGACATTAGACAACAGAGGAATCACAAATATACTACTTTAATACATATATTAAACACCCAGACGCAGAACAAACATAAATATCATCCTATAAATATTTGCCCTGGGTGGGGATCGAACCCACGACCTTTGTCGTGCAAGACAGGATCAATACCATCTGCACCAATAAGCCGGTTTAATACTAAACTACTTCATTACTATTAATTGGTATAATAGGCATCTATAGTGGCAAGTGATTCACGTGTGGGTCTAAGAGCGGCCAAGTAGAGGTGCGCAGTGTATGCCAAGTGAAATGTCACCACCGAGTGATTCATGGTGACACATATACAGCCAAATGTTGCTGTTTGCGGCTTTCTATTCGCATCGAGGCGGCCGGGCGCCTGCTTCCGTCCGAAAGCTCAATACGGAATTAATACTTACACTTTGTCTATCGAAACTTTTTATTAAAACCTTCTTGCATCTCTCAATAGAACACCGCCCGCTATCAATTCCACACCTCACTGAGGAGAGACTAGGGACGGTCATTTGCGGAAAGAAGCAGATAATGAAACGATAAAGAACACCGACATGTGAAAGATTAGGCTTAAATACATATAATCATCTCATTCATACTGACTCCGAGATAAGTCGCTTAAAGCACTTGTGTTACGGACACCACACAACAGATGAATCACAAATATTCTACTTAAATACATATATTTAACACTCAGACTCAGAACACGATTTCTAGATAGATATTAAATGTTAATAAATTTTTAATATTTCTGGAAAATTAAGCCATTCATTTTACTTCGCCACTTATGAACATACGCATTCTTAAGACATTGACGTTTTGGGATAAATATACTCTTAATTGCCACGTTGAAAGCGTGGTGGGCAACACAAAACGTAGCTTTATGACGGGTATGTTCCTGCCTATCCCCGTCCTATTGCATTTGAACCATACTTACTATCTGCGGATATGGGAATAGTAAGCTATTCTTATGTACAATAGAAAATATATAAAACAAGCAATGCTCCGCGGTTTCGGCCGCGTTCCTGTCCTGAAATAATATATATATAGATAAAATATAGCTTATGTTCCTGGCTGATAATATAATTGTCCTTCAATAAAAAAGTATTTGAAACCATTCTAGTATTTTTTGCGTTTATTTGTTATAAACAAACAAATAAAGGAAGAGATCTTTTTCATATACAATATTTCTAGAAGAAGTTACTCTAGAAGAAGATCCTCTAGAAGAATGTAGATAACTAATAGGAAAAATATTTCCGAAATTGTTTGAGCAGTTTTTGAGCACATTCGTTAGAAACAAAAATACAAATCTTTTCTCTTTTCTCAGCCAATATAGATAGAGAAACATTCAACATCATTAATTTAGGTACAACGTGATCGAAATGTTAAGTATATCGTATCTCCATTCGCTTCTAATAAGGAAAGTAAAATAAAATCACCAATATATTGTCAATTTGGAAACGCTCAAGAGACTTGAATGTACAGGTACGAATTCTTCGAACAGAACGAATATAGAATCTGTGGCAAAATTACAATTGTAAACCGCATTTTGCGACAATAACTTCAATCGGTTACGCAATCTGACTCAATCCGCGGCGAATTACGTGTCATAAAAGAAAAATGCTTTATAATGGCTACGAAGGTGCGCCCGCGCAGCTCGGCGCGTTACCCAACCATTGGCAAAGTCAATGTCACTGCCTATCCGTCTGTCTGCTAATACAGTTCATATAAGAGCTCATTGGGCATTTGCTCGTTTTTGTTTATGTCTAAAAATATCATCTAAAGGTCGTCTGCATTGGTCTCTGACTCTTACCTCATCATACCAATCATTAAACTCATTAAACTGTGACGTCAAAGAACATCTTCAATACAAAAGTCAGTTCGAGAGAAATAGACAGAAAACTATTATATCTTCGGATTTAATTGTCAAATTAAAAAATGTATATTTTTTAGTATTTATATAAAAATAATACATTATGTTGTGGAAGAATTATTAAACTAGACGTCTTTTGGATTGATACCTAACTCCCTCCTTCTTATACCGGCAAACAACAGTGTTCGCATTTCTGTGTTCAGTTTGATTGGTAAGAGAGGATGTAAAATTAATCGGTAATATGACATAACGAGATAATTCGAATGGCTACCAATGTAATGGCGAATGGCTAAAATAAACTATCATGCGGACCGTCTGCTTGTCTATGGACTTTATGCTCGGATCCCGCCTGACACAAGTTGATTTTGTTCTAAAAAAATACTATAAAGTTATTTATTTAGACTTAAGTAATTAGTGGCAAATTGTAAATTTATGGATAGAAAATACAATAATAAATTATTATTCTATTTACTTACTTATTAAATATTTTTTTAATTTTAATTACGTTTTAAATTGTTCTTTGTTAATATGACAAAAGTAAATAAAATAACAACGCTCACAAAAAAGTTTGGTTACGCGCAGCGTGCGCGGAAGTGTAAATCTCAGTTTCATTTCTACAAACCACACAAACTGAAACGCTACCACCATATTTAGCACCTTCTACGCGCGAGCGGCATACAATTTCACAGAAGTCATTCATATACGCCGCCCAAACTGGCCACTACAACAGGGGAACGACCGGGGCACGAGGGGGGGGGGGGCCGGAGAAAGTCCCGAGACGCGGTGTCGCCACACGCCCGTGTCCATAACTAATTAACGAGGGACGATTTCGGACGAGTTGAGAGCGAGTTTCAATTTAATATGTATACGAGTGCAACACTAGCTTTCCGCCCGCGATTTTGTCCGCGTTCACTTCGCGCCATTGACAGGCCCGATGGCACAGATGGTAGCGATCCAAATTGTGGGCGAAAGGTCGACGGTTTGATGCCTGCCCAGTACAAACATTTGTATGATCTTTGAGCGATAAGACACCGAGATATGTCTCGGAGTCAGGTCATCGTATAAGATCTCTTGTAGATTTACTAATATTCATTGTTTTGTCCCGCGTTAAAAATACCTCCGACTTTCCTTACGCTTCAGTCTGCATGAAAAGGTTTCAAAGAGACGGACTGACAGATAGGCACGTTTATAGAAATAGTATGTACAGAGAGGCACGGCCGTTAGGTATAAGGAATTCGTTTTTTTTTGGACCAGATCGACAAGACCGCAGCTTATAGACGTTTGTAATATCATAAGGATATCACTAGCGCGATGCCAACCTTGTGATTTGAAGATATTATGTCACTTAACCAAGTAATTTTACTGCCTCTCTCATCCTTCAAACCGGTGCACTTCAAAACACTGCTTATCGGTAGAAATGGATGAGAGTGATGCAGACGACCATTGCACTGCATTGCATTGCATTTGACGACCAATGCAGACGACCATTGTACGAGATCTGCGTCACGTAGTCTAGCAATTTAAAACAATATATAAATTTTAAACTAGCTGTGCCCGCGACTTCGTCCACGTGTAATAGTTTTTTTGGATATCATACCTCTTTACGTTAACATTGAATGTCATGTTTATTTATATCAAATGGCCTGAAAAATAAGTTTCCAGTTTCTAGCTCTAAAAATAGCGATACTTCCATACAACTTTTCATCACCCCTTTCGACCCCTTACAACCCTAATTTCGAATTAAAAAATAGCCTATGTCCTTTCTCAGGGTCTAAAGATTGTCTGAGAATTTTATCTAAATCGGTTGAGATGTTTAAGCGGGAACGCGTGACAAACAGACTGAGTTACTTTCGCATTTATAATATTAGTAGAGGTTATGACATCCGACTGTAATGTAAGATGGCGCTGAATGCGGGCCGTCTCAACTGATTCTATATGTAATCTCTTGAGGAGGACCAAGTCTAGTTGCAGTAGTCCAATAGCTGATATGATGATGAAATCTCTAGAATATAACTCCACAACATCTCAAACATTGACATTACTCCGAGATACATCGCTTGAAGCACTTGTGTTACAGACATCCGACAACAGAGAAATCACAAATATAATACTAAGATACATATAATTTTTGCCGTGAGGTACCGACTGAACCGAATAGTACCTCTCTCTGTAGCAGGTGTCGTAAGAGGCGACTAAGGTACTAGAACCTACAGATAGCGGTATATCTATCCGAGACATTTTAGCTGAAATGCATAGGTTATGGGATATGCAGCATTATCCAAGTCACGAAAGCGGCACTCTGCGATTGTCAATATGCTTGCTTAACGCGGCAATTATGGGCTAAATTCTCCATTTCTTGGGTATGCTTATGTCCAGCAGTCTACTTCATAGCGGAAACCACGTTGTAGTGATATCTGGATAAAGTCCACGAAAGTATAGACATCATGATCTTTATCATATCAGCCATTGTAAGTCTACTGATGGACTTATGCCTTTCCAAAAAGAGGGAATATGGCCTATAATTGCCGCATTGGGCTTGAAAATCGCAGAGCTTAGCTTACGCGTCGAGGATGCTGCTGCCCACCCCCAACGTGTGAATTTGAGCTGCGCTTCCTGGTATAGAGGGAAGTAGTAATCGCCGGTGCCCGCTATAGACAGACAGACTTAAATAATATGTAGTTATATGAAAATATGGTGCGATAAAAGTGTAAGCTATCCAGTCGAGTGTATTACCATGGAAATAAAAACGCGACGGCATTCACTCGACCGTTGTAAACTATATATTTATACCGCAGTGATAATAACATCGTAAACAAGAACACGATGCGGGCTGTTACGCCTTCGACTTTTAGGTTTAAAGACATTTTTATTTCTCATAATAAATTACATATTTAAAGAAATACAAATTACGTTCGTTTAAAATGGGATAATTTTTCTCTATCACCACTTAAATCGAAGATAAATTTAAAAAAATCTCACAGCACAGTCAACCATGAGGTAGACCTCATACAAATGGTCGTTGCACCTCACTCTCACCTATTTCTACCGCCAAAAAGCAATGTGCGCATTGCTGTGTTCCGGTCTGAAGGGTGAGACTGGCATCGAATTTACTGTGTAATATCCTCAGGTCACAAGGTTGGCAACGCGTTAGTGATATCCTTGTAACAATTACGAGTGTCTATAGCCTCGGACTGTATCATTTTTTGTCAAGCTGGCTTAATAAACGAATTCCCAGTTATAGTTCTTCCATTTCTGGATTTAAGACGCCTAAAACGACTGCCTGCATCTTGAGCTTTTGTCAAGAACTTTTGGTTTCAGTAGAACAGGGTTGAATAGTTCTTTTCTCTGTACCAGGTGTAGTAAGAGACGAGCATTAGAACTGATAGTCGGCAGTATATCCATCTGAAACAGCGTAACTCAAAACTGATAGGTCGCGGATACATACCCTGTGAGATAATCATTGACAAATTTCTCTTTGGAAAGACTTTTGTACAGGAATCAACTTTTTTCGGTTTCTTTGATGATAGTGGTTGAAAACATTAGACACCAGCACAAAAGGAGAAGCAGACTGACTTTCCTCCTTCTTCAAATGTACTAAATCAAAGTATAAATATTTAAAATGAAGAGAACTAGGTAATATTTATACTATTGTGTGATGGTAACGAATAAAATCAGAAACTACTCGACTGCAATTAAAAAGTATTTTACTAATAGATATTTATAATATCATTAAATTATGAAAGCTAATTTTTTAGTCTATCTCTCAAACTCACACTATACATAATTCGAAGTGCTCTTATTTTAACAGCATTTATTTTACTCACTTGCTTCTTCTGCTATACCCACCATTTACTACCAATTTATATACCAATTACTACAATGTTGGAATCATTACTTTATAAAAGTGAAATCAGTCTATCGTGGAAACAACGCGTTGAAATCTTTTATATGAAGTAAATGTCGAAAACACGTCCCGCGATATCGAAGATTTGTTTTGTGCAGCTAAAACTTTGTTGTCAGATCAGTATTATTTCGTTTTATTCTGCTACTATTATAATTAATTCTAGGACGGTTAATTGTAGTAGAGTGGAACAGTACCACCCCCTGTAACAGAGAGGCGACTGAGGTACCGGAACCTATAGATGGCAGGATATTCCTCAGAAACAGCATAGCATAAATTTTACACTTTGAGATTGCCACCATTTCTGCCCAGCGCGGCAATTATGGACAAAATTTCTTTTTAGGAGAATCCTAAATCCGTTGGACATATAAAGCTTCGTAAAGGCGTAATTACTAATGTACCCACGTCAGTACTTAAAAAAGCTTAGATATATTTTCGAAGATATAAATTAAGATCAATATTCAAAGTAAATAGTTATACAATCAATATGATAAACGCGTATCACAAATGTAATTGACCGATGATATTGTAGCAAGTACCGAAGGGCGGTCCGCAACTAACATATTAACGCTCTAGGCATAATTAAATACTTTCACAGTCGAACAACTCATCATAGATATCACACGAGTAGTTCCAGCGAGGGCCGCAGGTGCGTGCGTGGCGCCACGGTCGTGTAACGGTGCGAGGTACCGTACCAGCAGCCTAGGTGGCACACTTAGCGACTGTTCGCCGTGAGGTAGGACAGGGTTGTGTGCGTGTCCTATTGGCTACAGTCCGCGCCATGAAACAAGTACATCCTAACCGCTCGTTTTGTTTTATACTTGACATGTTTCCGTAGATTTTACATTATGATCGCATTGTTTGAGGGGATATAATGAGTTATATTATGATTATCCTTGGTATTAGGTTGGAAAGATAAACTATAACCAAAATCGAGCTACTCTAAAAAGCGTGAAGTTTTATTGATTTATTTAATATTGGATTACCAACATAAGTAACAGTAAATTATGAACAATAATTGTGTTTTCAAAAGATATTAATTAACTGTTCTTACAATTACAGACAATCAGATAATGCATAATCACTTAGTAAGGATGTAAAATAAATAATGAAAAATACACAAACATTGAAAATAAAAAGTCTGCTATCTTACGGTACGCCATCAAACGATTTTATCGATGACAAAAACCCGGGAAGAGTATAAAAATTTTAACTATACTATTATACAGACGGAATATACGGTTAATAGGTGAGTTACTACCTATCCTGGTTCTACAGAACTTATTTCTAAATTCAATATATAAAGTTTTAACATTAAAAAAACATGCTACAACATTAGATAACAAACTCACCTAAATATTATTTCACAATTTATTAGTATATACTATTTATTAAATTATAATATGATTGTCCTAAACTGATCATCTATCATGCTGAATTATTTCGGCATATGACAGCAAGCGCCATAGACTCAAACAAGTCCATAGATAACAGTTAAATGAAGTGTCATGCACTTTGTTTACAGGGATATAAACATAAATTTAAAGTTTAATTGAAGAAATATTTTATGTATACCTATAGTTAATAGTTATGTTAATTGAATCGTCATCTTTAAATGTCTTTTTATATATTTTTAGATTGCTCAGTATAAGACAAATGTAGAATTCGCAATCAATATTGTCTAATAACGAGTTAGAAAATTTTAGGTTTGATATTTATTCAGTTCATTTTTCTTCACCTTGTAAATCTTGTAGACACAATTATTACTAGAAATATTCAAGCATTCCTATAGCGTTTGAGTGGAATTCGAACCCACGACTATTGGATAAAATGTCCACCGCTGAGCTTCGGAGACTTTAGAAGACTCTTTGTTCAGACCCTACAAGATTTACCTATTAATATGATTTTACAATTCTTTTTTTTCCACTCGATCGTCCTGAGACTAATTGATAACTTCTAGTGAAATCAGATCCTACTACGATCAAATCTAGTAAAATTTAACTATTTGTGTAAATTTTCCGTTTTCATAGACTATAAACCTGATTCACCGAAGTTCAAGAATTTTAACGCCTTCAAGACCTACTTTCATAGTGAACACTCGCAGATATTTCAAAAAATACTTATATATTCTAAAGCTATTTTTTTAGCTTTATATGATGATATTTGTGTTTGTTCTGTGTCAAGGTGTTAAATATATGTATTTAAGTAGTATATTAGTGATTGCTCCGTGGTCGGGCGTTTATAACACAAGTGCTTTAAGCGACTTACCTCGGAGTCAGGTCATTGTATGAGCTGTTGTAGGAATTAATTTTATGTCTAGGCCTTGTGGTACCTATCGGTATAATAATACCCACTGTATCATGTTTGGCTTGAGGTATCGGTAGCATCTCTATCCGAACCTATATACCTCAAATAGAACAGAGCTGGAAGGAGCGGAAACGAGCGCGTAATTATCACCAATCAGCAATACCAATTTCTCTTGCTTTTCTCCTATACTGACATGATAATGAGGAGGACCTCATGCAAAGGTCATCTGCATTGGTACCTCACTCTCACCTATTTCTGCCGCCAAACCATTAAATTGCTGTGTTTTGGTTTGAAGGGTGAGAGAGGCAGTGAAATTACTGGGTAATGTGATATAATATCTTTAAGTCACAATGTTGGCAACGCGCCAGTGATATCCGTGATACGAACGTCTATGAGCAACGGTAAAGTTTACTATTACTCGGACCATGTGCTTGTTGGTCGGCTTAATCTAAAAAAAGAGTTACTTACACATGAAATTTGGCTAATAAACCTTTCGCTAGTAAATTAAGTTTTATGTTTGGAAGTAAATTAGTCGAGCAATATACTTTCAACTTCCAAGATAGGTTTGAAATAACCGACCGATTGGCCACTCTTGATCTAATCGTATTAGCTATCTAAATCATATCAGTCAAGAAGTCCACTGCTGGACATAGGCCTCCCCAAAATCGGGGTATTTTGCCCATAATTGCCTCGCTGGGCAAGCGTGTTGGCAATTGCAAAGTGTAGCATATGCGATGTGGATGCAACTGCCAATCCTCGCTCTGTACATTTGAACTACACTGTTTCGGATGGATATACCGCCATCTCTTGGCTCCAGTATTTCAGTTGCCCTTACGATACCTGGTAGAAATTGAGTATTCTACTTTATAATGTATGACCTATTTGGATAACCTAGAAAAATTCCTAAGCATGAAACTCGAACTTGAAATGTTCTCACTGGAAAGCGCAGCGTAGGACGATCACTTACAATGTAGACAGACGATCTGACTAGATTCACAGGATCTTTCGGACGTAGACCGGATACAACTGGTCCTATTGGAACTTACTTGGAGAGACCTATTCAGCAGTGGACGTCATATGGCTGATATAGTGCCGATAAAACTTTGAGTAACCTTGAATAGATTGTGTCAAATATTAGGATATTTGAATGCGAAAATGTTTCTGGGACAAATATAAAGTGACGGACAAACACGTCACATTTTAAGTACGTAAGTACCGTAGTAGAGCTACCTCGGACGCCTCTAACGACACCTCTGTACCAGGTGTCGTAAGAGGCGACTGAGGTACCAGAACTGACAGATAAATGCAGAAATGCAAAGGGTGGGGGTGGGCAACATTATCCCTGTCGCGAAAGCTGTACTCTGCGATTACCAACACGCTTGCAAAATTTCCCCTTTCTTGGGGAAGCTTATATCCAGCAGTGAACTTCCAATAGCTGTAATGATAATGATGATATACCTCCATCTGATGGTACCTTGGTCGCCTCTTTTGACTGGTAAAGGGAGAGGTACTAGTCTTATCTGCCGGTACCTCACGGATCTTTCTGTTAAGGGATTAATCATAGATTAAATCCGCGGTCCGAATGTGATGTTGTAACAGAGTTGTTTGATTTAAATTGAGTGAAAGTAAGTGTTCTAATTGACTGATATATATAACCGATCAGGTTTTCATGATTGTCCGTTCATTTATTAATTAAATATAATCGCACACATAGCACACAAGTAAATAATATTTAATGTCTGTCTGTAATGTGTAATAAAACATTTTTTTTTACTTAAAACAGGTATATATATATATATATATATATATATATATACGTAAGTCAACATCATCACTGCTGAACCTAGGCCTCCCCAAGAAATTGGGAATCTGGCCCATAATTACCATGCTGGGCAGACGTGTCGTCAATCGCAGAGCGCAGATTTCGCGACGGGGATGCTTCTGCCAATCCCGAACCTATGC
>JACJUM010002477.1:13873698-13904102 GCA_020976665.1 Heortia vitessoides
CCGTGTTATTATTTCCTGTACTACATTTTGAGAACAATAATAAATTAAGAAATGGTATCGAGACAATCGGCGCGCTAGATCTCATTCCAATCTCTTCATCAACTTTTGTACATCTGACAGATCAGCGTGACCTTTTCTCGTTCCAGCCAAGTTAACTAAAATTCATTATTATAATAATATACTTACTAGAAATACCTTAATATATTTGTCCTGATGACTTTCGGGCCCAATTATAGTTAAATCACACACATACACACACAACATGATAGCAGAAATATAACAAACATAATACTTTAATGTTAGTGTTTTCATTACGTCTAGAATGGAATACCACGTAACGGCAAGCGCAGCGTGGGACGCCTACAAGATGGAAAATCGATCTGTCCAAAACCACAGGATCTCGCTTGACGCAGGCTGCATACATTATCATCATACCAGCCCTTTGAAGTCCACTGCTGGACATAGGCCTTCCAGGCATAATTGCCGCTCTGGGCAAGCGTGCTGGCATAGCAGATCGCAGTTTTGGCGCAAGGATCCTGCTGTCCATCCCCGCCCTAAAAATTCGAGCTACTGTAGCGAATGGATATACCGCCATCTGTCGGTTCCGGTATCTTAATCGCCTGTTACAACACCTGATACATGGGGATGATACTATTTAACTCAGCCGTTACCCCACGGCTAATGGATATAATAACACAAAATTTTATCGGTTTTAGAACGAAGTTTGTTATTTTTCACATTTCTAGTTCGACCTTTGTAACCTTGCGACAACCGTTTTCAAAAGTTCCAATAGAATTAATACAGCACATTGTGTGTTTAAGAGTATTTACCTTCACAATCTTCCGCGATTTTCATATTATTGGGATGATTCAAGTGTTATTGAACTTGGCCCGTCAATACCACGCTTCTAATTGTAGTAAAACACAATAGTAATAGTTGGTTGACCTCTGCTGGGAACCCCGCCCGACCTACTGACCTCCAACAACATCACGCACAACTAGAAATGCTTTAATGTCACTTATTTTCTTATTTTACGCTACTTCTGTGGTGGTGATGTTAAAATCTCATACATTGACTAACTAAGAGACCTGACTAAGTCTCTTAAAGAACTTGTGTTGCGGAAATAAGACTACAGAGGAATCACAAATCTAAGCTCAATACATATTTAACATCCAGTCACAAAACAAACACATTATTCTTCACATAAATATTGCACTGGGTGTGAATCGAACCCAATCGAACAAAAACACCCTAGGTGTGTAATATAAGGACGCTACCAATGCGCCATCGGCCTCGTCAAAACTAATTAACAAAAAAATATTTCCCTATTAAACAGTTATAATGCACAAATTCGATGAGTAAGTGTTTATTCTTTCGTCGAATCAATGACGCATCTTACACTTTCATCTTTCTCATTCATGCACAATTTAATGTTTGTCACCTTTCTGTTTCCCGGATATTACGATAAATTATTTGTGACATTAACCGAGGCGTACTGGCAGGGTAGAATACAATCTTTTTCCTTGCTGGGTATCGTAAGAGGTGTTCCGGTAGGAAGGGTGAGAGAGACAGTGATATTACTGGGTAATATGTCATAATATATTGTGCAACAATTTACTTAAAGGACACATTCCAACTCCTATCTTCCTCTCACGAACGTAATCTCCGTTCTTCTAATACTCTCTCGCTCTTAACTCCTACTCATAACCCTAGTTTTTTGACAAACTCTTTTTCCTAAAACGCAACGTCACAAGGTTGGCAACGCGCTAGTGATACCCTTGTAATATCACGAGCGTCTTTAGGCTGCGGTGACGCTTACTATCATGCGGATTGTATGCTTATTTGTCGACCTGGTCTTGAAAACGCCGATATACTTAAACCGATAAATAGCAACAAACCATTTAAAATAGCATTTATTTATTATCAAAATAATTGTAGCTCACAAAAAATCCAAATCGCTCGCAAGCCTATTGCCACCACAGATAATTCACCAAATTTCAAACAATAATGAATAATAAATAATTTATTATAAACAGAACAAGGATACGGAAACATCACTCATAAGAACATTAAGTAATACTAGTAGTAATAGTTGAAACGATAAATAAAAGAAAATATATAAAAAATCAACAAAAATGTCAAGTCTTCATAAATCTTAAATGTCCAAAATAAAAAATAATCATCATTACATCAGCCATTGTAAGTCCACAGCTGGACATAGGCCTGCCCAAGAAAGGGGGAATTTTGCCCATAATTGCCGCGATAGGTAAGCGTGTTGGCAATTGCAGATCGCAGCTTTTGCGACCAAGACGATGCTGCCCAACCCCGCCCTGTGTACATGAGCTACATTATAGATTATTTATATGATTATATATATATATATAATCCATCCTAAACAGTGTAGCTCAAATACACATGGCGGGAATGGGCATCTCCGTCGCAAAAGTTTCGCTCTGTGATTGCCAAAACAATTGCCCAGCACTGCAATTAAGGGCATATTCCCCCATTTTGGGGTGTTACAATGTCTGGTATGATGAGGATAAATGGATAGTTACATTTTTATTCACATAATAAAAACTTATTTTTGTATTCTATCTGTGTTTGTTAAACGCGTCATATGCTTTGAGTTGAAGGTCAAATGTCGAAAGTCAATAGCACTTTCGTGCGAGGCCGTTCATCCCGACACCTCCTGCGATGTAATTAAATATCTAAATAATTATAATGGCAACACCAATCAAAAACTATTACAATAATTACCCCTGACTTTCACCGGTTGTATATTCTATAAATATCAACTAATAGAATGAGACTCATCAAAGCGAACCTCTTATGACTTTTATAAAGCGACTTGCCCCAGCTTTGCACGGGTGCAATGAGGATGAAAAAAGTTATTGTAGGTTATCCCTTACAGATGGACGTATATGACCGCGAACTTTTTTGTAGAACTTTTTATCGTCTACAATACTGTAGTACATTACTTTGATCAACTTGTTTCGTCGGGTCTAGCCAACGTTTGCAATGTAATTGTAAAAGATATTTATATATGTGTACATAACTTTAGAAACTTTTTAAATCATCAGTGTTTCTATACTATATTACGCATGTGTTATACATAAAAAGTTTCTTTCTCTTTAATCTCTCTATCTATTGAAGCCGTATCAAAATCCTTTGCGTAGTTTTAAAGATCTAAACATCCATAGAGACAGACAGACAGCGGGAAGTGACTATATTTTATACAATGAAGTGATTACATTTTATTGTTCATGGGAAAAGTGAATGAGTGAATGTTAAACGTGATTTCTACTATATATTAAAACCGGACACATTTATGACTGAGCAATAGATGCGAACAATAGAAACTTCCATATTTTATGACAGTAATCGTTTGAGAAACACGACGTTGGATTACACTTTGAAATATTCGAATTATCATTCAATGTGACCACTTCTTATTTTAACGCTCCGTCTGTATTTACATTTATGTCTTTTTATTATTATCATTTTACCTCACGGCAAGTGACAGTGTAGCTCAAATGCACAGGGTTGAGATGGACAGCAGCATCCCCGTCGTGAAAGTTGCGCTCTGCGATTGCCAACACGCTTGCCCAGCGCGGTAATTATGGGGAAAATATCCCCCTTTTTTATGCCTATGTCCAGCAGTGGACTTCCAATGGCTGTGATGATGAATGATAATAATTTAATTGGCTTACAAAACTGGTTACAAACTATATTGTTTAAATTAACAATATTAGGTAGATGTTGAATCAATGTGATTAAGAATAATGCCAGCATTCTTGAAACTTAAATTATGACATAGAGCAAACATTTTTTCGTCAATCACTATTCCGATTCTTAGATTGCGCAGATAGTAGTGATCCTATGTTATGTTATCCTATGCCAGTCGTGGGTTCAATATTATATGTATGGATGTTGAATATGTGTATTAAAGTATTATACATGTGATTCCTCTGTCTGATCGTCTGGTCAATGTATAAGATGTTGTGTCAATGCAATTCATTTAGGGACCACTGGTAGTCCGCGGATCACCGGTTGGGAACTACTGATTTAAAATAGAGAACATACAACAAGCTACATATAGAAGCCTTAATCATAGATGTAAGCATAGCATGCGAATACAATATAAAGAAATAATACATATTAAAGATGAATAGACGACAGATGGCGGTATATACATCCGAAAAAGTGTAGCTCAATTGCACAGGGCAGGGATGGGTAGCAGCATCCCCGTCGCGAAAGTAGCGATCTGTTATTGCCAACGCGCTTGCCTAGTGCGACAATTATAGGTAAAATTCCCCTTTTCTTGGGAGACCTATTTACAGCAGTGGCATATCACCAAATCTGTACTCAAATATTTTTTGTTGTTTTGACAATTTGAAAGTGCCTATGAGAGGCCTTTTTAAATAAAGATATATTTGTCTTTAACTTTGATAGGATCACTACCGGCCCGTCGGACTATACTTCTATATATCACAATTCGGTCCCATAATTTAAAAACCGATGACCAGACGGGGTATAAATCAGTCGGTCGGAGCGGTAGATCGCGTGCGTCCGCACTGCGCGTGCGCAGCGCCCCGCGGAGACGAACGGTACCTCGATGGAACGAAGGAAAGACGACCTTTCAAATCGAAGTTTACAAAAATATGAATAAAAAATATGTTCACTTTGTTGTCCGTTTGTCTGCCAAGATCCTTTAACATGAGAACGTTTAGAGTACGTTCGGAAGTCAAATAAAATCCGCTTCCTTACGCTTTAAAAAATATCCATGTTCTAAGTTACCCTGGTGTATATTTCAAAGGAATCCAAATTCATAAATACTTCTCGCAGAATTACCTATGCAATTTGGCAAACAGCTGTGATCGCGTTGCTGTTAGAAGGGTGAGAAGTCATCAAATTCGGTGCTGGGTCTTGTGACGATATATTCAAGTCAACTGTTTGATGACGTAGTGATATAAAAAAGGCACACGTCCGTCTCACTACGGAGCCTTCTTCCTTTTAAGTACCGTACCCCTTGGGGTATCAACACTGACGGGGATTTCTGAATACAACTTTAAGGATCTAGGATTGGAAAGGTTTAATCGATTTTGTTTTTAGGATCAAGGGTTTACATTTTTTTTTCGTAACTATAATTGTAAGTTAGATTTCGCATCTAGTCGGTCTAAAGGTGATTCATATTTCTTGTGTCTAGATATTAAATATGTATCTAAGTCATACATTTGTAATTCCTGTTGTCTCATGTATGTAACACAAGTACTTTAAACGACTAACTCTGAGACACATAAATATATAAGATGTTGTGTTTAAAATCATCGTCATCGTCATACCAACCATTGAAAGTCCACTACTGGACATAGGCCTCTCCAAGAAAGGAGGTTTTTTGCCCATAATTGCCGCACTGGGCAAGCATGTTGGCAATCGCAGCTTTCGCGGCAGATTCTGCTGCCCATCCCCGGCCTGTGCATTTGAGCTGCCGGTTCTCGTACCTTAGTCGCCTCTTACGACACCAGGTACAAGGGAGGTACTGTTCTACTCTACCGGTACCTCACGGTGCATTACTTGATATTACTGATTGAAAAAGGTATTTCTACCAAACCTTATCCTGTCACTAATTGCGATCTTCATGCCTGGATACGGTTCAAATAACTTCAACAGCTGGACATAAGCCTCTAGATAGAAAGGGGAAATTTAGCCTTGCTGGGCGAACGTGGTTTAGCGACGAGAATGCTGCTGCCCACCCTGGGCTTGTCGCATTTGAGCTACGCTGTATCGGATTGATATACCGCCACCTGTCGGTGCCTGGTACTAAAGTCGCCTTTTACCATAACTATTAAGAGGTATTCTTCTCTGCTGGAACCCCACGGCAATTACGGTTTCGATTGGGACAAAATAAAACGCATACATCCAAATCTCTTTTTAATGCAAACAAGTTTTCTCTTACATACTTTTATATATACACGCTTAGTATTAATCTTGAACCTTATCCTAACTCCATACTCTTAGTATAAAAAGCTACGACTACTAAGTTTAAAGGTACAACATTTCCGCTACAATGTACCTTGACATTTAAAGTACTAAGTGATGTCATCCATAATCCGCCTCCCGCCGAGAAAAATGGTCAAACACATGTTAGGTACGAAATGACATAATCACAAAAAAAATGCAATTTTGTTATTAAATTCTGCGCCCATTGCGTTTTCAAATTATTGACGTTTAAGGGAACAAAAAATTCATCATTTAAGTTACCTTTTCCCGAAACGGCTGTTTTAGCATTGTGACACTTCTCTTGCCGGGATGCGAATTTTAACCGTAGGACATCCACTAATAGACAGACCTTTAAGGGTTTTCCAATAGGACCGGATGCAGCGCATCCAACGCGATTCTGCAGTTCTACTCAGATTGTCTGTCTAATATTGGCGTATCTAGGGATTTTTTTTCTTTAGTTTTTAAGAAGTGCCTGACCCTTGACATTTTATGGCCGATGCGATGACGCATTTGCTCACACACTCAATATACATCTTTATGAGTCTGTATCTCCCATTCTATATACACCTGTACTGTCCACCTCGTGGGACGTCCTACGCTTGCCGGTGCGTGGCCTCCGTTCCAGAACCTCATCTTGCTTTGTAATACTATAGATATTAATTATGTACAGGTACTTAATCAGATTGTATTACCTTCGTTGACTCGAATGTGAACACAAACAATATTGCACAGGTTTGTTTAAAACATGGCTGCCAAAAGCGTAGCTACAGATCAATAAAAAAAATCAGCATTCTTGAACTGAAAGAGTTTGAAAAAAAGAGCACAAACATTTAAATTAAATAAACCGCGTTTTAAAACTGATAAAATTTAATTGTATTATCATTAGTTTCACTTTTAATAAAATACCGTAAAGAAAAACAATCTAAAAAATATTCTTTTAGAAAATTATTATTAAAGTATGTTTCTTCTAATTATCATTATTATTTTTATCTTTTATTTATCGATCAATATGCAACGTTTGTTATTCAATAAGCCAAACATCCAACACTTTGACATCATAGACAGAAAGACAGGTGATTTAAATTTTAGTGTTAAATGTCAAATTATTTGCAAACGGTTATTAACGACTTGTTGTACGACGTACTTGTTATTAAGTTCATACCATGTAGAATAAACAAAAGCAAAAAGAGTCTAGTAAATTTCCGTGTTGGTACGGTTGTTTGAAATATAACGATCCCAAAAGCGCCATCTGCAATGTACGTTGTGAACGTCACTGTCACAATCTCGTATTACTTAGACAGTGGCGCCGCACCGGTGAGCGCGGTAGTGACGCGAACTAATCTTTGACGTCATGAAATCGATCGTTTCGACGATCGTATAAAAAAATTCGACTATCATTTTTCGAATTCTGATATAACAAACAAAAACTCAAAGAATAATAAGCAAAGAAAAAATAAATAAAAGCAATGTAAATGCAAGCAATGCAAGAAAGAAATAACCCTTAAGCTTAATGTATCTCTAGATTCGAGTCACATTTCCAACTTTATCGGCTCACAAATAAGGTTGAAATCTATGAAATTATATGCGTACATTTTGAATTCGCTTTGGGATTTGCCATTTGAGCAATACCAATTTAAAAAACGAATGAATCCAAAGTTATCGTACGGTGGGCAACAGATCAATTTACCCTAATCTGTAAAATGTTCACAGTCAATTTTGAACTCAATGGCTTTCTTTTATAGATTAATAACGACTGCGAAGTATTGACAGATTTGGGCAGGTTGATCTGCTGTTGTGTGTACACATTATATTACAGCTACTTATGTAGTCACTGAACAATGAGTTAAAAAATAGTATTCAGTTATATATGTTCTAATTAAAACTAGTTTTAGGTAGAATGCGTTTTTCCGAGTTAAAGCTAGTTAGAACTAGTTTTTAATGTATGCCTTTGTTAATACTAGATTTAACTAATGCTCAAATCAAATATCTAGTTCTAACTAGTTAAAACTTGTTTTAACTGTAACATATATCCGGATAACATTGAATCACCCGGTCAACTTTGGACTAACTTTAATGTAGAATAAATATATTAATCTATAAAATAAATTTAGAGTCACCATAAAAACAGTTCTTGCAGTCGATAAATATCTTAATCTCGGCTGAATACGTTTTATAGTCCACGAAAAAGTATAATCCAAAGTTTCCCCAATAGTGCAATGTTACCCGAATTTACTGTATCGTAAACAATAAAAACAACAGTAAACACAAGGCCATGTCCACAATAAGGCCACATTTCATTATAAATTAATTATAAGAACTTCCTGGTACATACAAATATAAAACATATTTCAAATGTCTTAATCAATAAGTTATTATGGTGTAAAGTTGACAGTTGATGAGAGCGACTTTGTCTGTGACGTCACGAAACACGTCCTGCCGCTTCCATACTGTGTCACATAATGAATATATTTATACATATAAATACAATTTCGCTGTCTTCTAAATTGTAAATTAACTGTTTCGGTTAATCTCTACAACAGCTGGACTGATTTTAATGGGATATTTATTTCACTGCAGATATTTAGCTTTATTATATTTTACTGTGTCGACAAACGAGTCACTCTCCACCAACTTATCAGTTAATTAACCTTCAACGCTGCACTTGAATAATACACATAATGTATAACATAAAATACAAATGATTGAACACTATTGCACTTTCGGAATCAACTTATAAACAAATCAACACTTTATTGTAAGTAATTTATTGGATATCACTGAACACTTCAGTTTTATAGTTCGGAACACTCGACTATAATATCAACATAATTATCAATCGTGCTTATTAGCATCTAGCTGTGCCCGCGACTTTGTTCGTTCGAATAGACTTTAGGGCATATAGTAGCCTTCTTCGGTAAATGGATAACATTGAAACATTTTTTTAAAGCGGATAATCGGTTCCTGAAAATAAGGCGTTCAAACAAACGAACTCTTCAGTTTTATAATATTAGTATCAAATAGCACGATATATGAACAAATAATTTCTGTGCCAATTTGTAATGTACGTGAAAAAATGTAATTTGTGAATGCACATGAAAAAATGTTGACAAAAAATCTAGACGTATTAGTATAATCTAGATGTTTGTAACTCTATCACGCCTGAATCGCTGAACTGAAAATCGCTGATATGGAATAACACAAGGATTTTTGCAACTGTCAGAAAGCGAGCTTGACTTCCTCCCAGTATAACAACAGTTCCTCAAGATGAGATATAAAGAGACCTTGCGTACAGAAAATTGCAGACAGGAAGCTAGTAAGCTACATATTTGTTTTGAAGAAACAAACTCCGGCTCGGGGTCGTTAAAGGCCACTTTGGAAAACATGAAATTAGAAATGAGAGCTACTGTCTTGAAAAGCATAAAGGTAATTATATTGATATAATCTAGTATCGCACCAGGCAGCCGTCACGTGTCAACCTGTAACGTAAAAAATACTGACATTTTAATAAAATCAAATACAGGTAAAAAATCTAAAAATTATTTTTTATGTCATCATTTTTAACGAAATCACAGAACAGTGTCAAATTGATTGGCCAGAAAGTGCTTTATTTGTAAGGATATTGTAGGGGCGGGGGGACGGGGGGGTGTGAAAGGGGGTGAAAAAGGTGGAAGTGGAGAGAAAAGGTGGTTTTCAAGTGTAGAGCAGGCAAATTTAAAGTTGGAAAAAAAAGGGGTGGAAAAGAGCGTGGGACAAAAAGGGAGTAAGAAAGAGTAAGTAGATAAGGCAAAAAGGCTGTTTAGAGAGGGGTGTATGGCGGTCTAAAGAGGAACTTCGGGTAGGACGAAAAAGGGGTAAACGGGGATGGAAGTAAGAGGGGGCAGAAAGACTTATATTTTAACAATTCTAACAAATCTGATTTTTATGATAAATTGTAAATCTATTATCATTGATTTAAAGGTTAAAGGTATAGTTGAATTATGAACATATTTTGGAAGTATGAGAGATATCAAGCGCAAACAGCTTTTTAACTCCGCCTACTACACAAATTTCTACAACACACCCACTTACAGCAGCAAGTCCCACGGTGTCAGGAAGGTGGACACCCTCACTCCATCTCCATGGCGTTCTTCATATAAGTTTCCAGCTCCTTGTCTAGAGCCGCTTTGCTGCCAGCCATGTATTGCTCCAGCTCCTCATCCAACTCCTCTTTGGTGGGCACCGGCTTGTCGGCTTGGGGGCGCACTGCGCCTGTAACGGGAATCAACAATTTATCATCATCGTGATCATAGCAGCCGTAGACAGTCCACTGGTGGATATAAGCGTTTCCAATCCTCGTCCCGAATCTCTTATAGTTAAAGTTGCATATTAGTATAAAATATAATGAAGATGTTAATAGATATATAACGATTCCTTAATTAACGTTAGTAGCCACAAATAATGCAAATGAACACACGACCTTTGGTGGACAGACATGCGTTGATCTGAAACTGAACGAGAATGTGATACTCTTCTCTTTTCTCGCCCGGGACAACCTTTGACTCGGGTCAATATATCGCCAGCGGTCCGAGAACAGGCGAGCGCGAGAGCGAGACGGGCGAGCAATGGATCTCATTCACGCTGCTCGGATGTTCTACAATGTTTTCGGCGTGAGTCTCTATCAGGTATTAAAGATCTAAGCATACGTAAGTACAGACAGACAGCTGCAGGCAACTTTGTTTTATACTATGTAGTGATTCAAACTCACGTTCTTTCTTACTTAAGTTTTACAGTATTGGATGGACCCTGCTCTAGGATTTAGATCTTTTTTATTTAAACCAGTACGACAAACAAGCATACTGTCCGCATGATAGTAAGCGTCACTGCAGCCTATAGACGCTCGTAATAACACAAGGATATCATTAACGCGTTGCCAATCTATGACTTGGAAATATTGTGTCATTATGCTTAGTAATTTCACTGCGTCTCTCACCCCCCAAACCAGATCACAGCAATGCGAACACTGCTATTTGGCGGTAGAGTGATATTCTAATGAAGACAACTTTTGTATGAGGTCTACAAGTAAATACGTCAAGAGTATTGGTATGACGAGAATGCGAGAGGTTATGTGGGTGTGACGTCATCTTACCTCGTCCCCGGCCGCGTCCCCCGCCCCTGCCCCTCCCCCTTGCGGCGGTCGGCTGCGGGCGCGTACGTCTCGCCACACGCGTCACTTTGCCGACACCCTGCCGCCATACACCGCCACCCCTGGTTCCAACGTACAAGAGACTGTCAAACTTGACCAAAAATAACTTATAAAACTAAAACAGCGCATCGCTTGTAACTACATCGCAATTAACAAGATAAATAGTAGTCCTATCTTGTGCGTTATGGCTTCAATACCCAGGATAAATATTTACATGATGAATATTTGTGTTTATTTTTTTGTTTGGGTGTTATATACTCGTTGGATTTATGTATTATATTTATGTTTGTTCTGTTGTATAATGTATTAGCACGAGTGTTTTAAGCTACTTATCTCCGAGACAGGTCAAAGAGTATGAGACGTGCATTTTGTAAATTTAATTTTTATGTGTGATTTCTCTGTTGCCATATGTTCGTAACACTAGTGGTTTAAGCGACATATTGGATCAAACTACACAGTAAGCTCAAATATTGAGATCAGTTCCAGTACTTTAGACGTTTATCCTGGACAAACACCATGACACTACAATATATATATATATAAATGATAGAGACAGCTCACCTGAACCGTCCCCGGAGCGCGCGTTGCCCGCCGCCGCGCCGCCGGAACCCGCGCCACGCGCCCGCCGCCACGTTGCTGAACGACCACGACCGACTGCGGGACATAACCACGGATGACGTCAAAAAAAACCTTTCATATACTTCGTTCAAGAAGGCCCATTATAAGCACTTTCAGTATTTATAAAATTGGGGTACGTTCAGATAAACTGCGAGCAATATGTGTGACTTCAATTTAGGCTTATGTCCAACAGTGGACTTCCAATGGCGGTACGATGAATATTAACTAGATGAGTACTTAAGCTAGAAATTAGGTAGACGGTGCGCATGCGCAGACTGCGTGGTCTCACTTACACAGAGAAATTTCTTTCATCCTGAAGATCCTGATCATAATAATTAGATAATCTTATAAAAATATTGTATTGGTACTGATTCTTGATACGTGTACAAAGTTTCAATTAAATCTGTAAATCTAAAATGGGTCAAAATCGACTTCGAATAAGTCGGTTACAAATATACATAAATACAATTGAAGCTAATATAAAAGCATGTTAAAAAAATGGAGTAATATTCTCAACTCGTGACAGTCCAATATTTGTTAAGTCAGATAGATGGTCCCTAACTTAGGTAATGAAATGTAGTAAATTATTAGGTCATAAATATAGCTGGGGACGCTATAAGCGCCGTCGGTCACGGCATTTTTCCGACCTTGGATATAGACTCGCCTATGTCTAGATCAGCGGTTCTCAAACTATACACTTTTATTATCTAATATAAAAAATTCTCGTGCCACAGTGTTAGCTAACATACTCCTCCGAAACGGCTTGACCGAGTCTTATAAAATTTTAATATGCATATTTAGTAGGTCTGAGAATCGCCTACTATAAGCGAAAACGTTGACATCGTACTATAAATATTTATATATATAACGAAATCAGCAAACAAGCATACGGCCCGCTAGTTGGTAAACATGACCTGTGCCTAAAGACATACGCATCATTACAAAGATATCAGATATCTAGCGCGCCGCCTGTCACTTTACTCAGTAATTTCAATGCCTCTCTCAATCCGGAACACAGCAACCCGAACACAGCCATTGAAAGTCCACTGCTGGATATGGGCCTCTCAAAGGAAGGAGAAGTTTTGACTATAATTTCCGCGTTGGGCAAGCGTGTTGGCAACCGCAAAGCGCAGCTTTCGCGACGGGAATGCTGCTGCTTATCCCGAACCTGTGCATTTGAGCTATACTGTCTCGGAGGAATACACCGCCATCTGTTGGTTTTAGTACCTTTGTCGCCTTTTACGACATCTGGTACAGACGAAGGTACTATTCTACCCTGACTGTACCTTACAATAATGAATTAACCGTCCCCAACGACGGTAGACGAAGGCGAAGTTATCTCAGAGTCAGATCATGTGCTGTAAAATTTTCTACCATATGAGATTAAACATGTGTAAAATTTTTAAAGTAGGAAGTACTGCAATATGTTATTCAATATATATCTTCTTTGACTAGATTTCATTTCCTATTTTCTAATTAAAATTACTAATCTTGTGCTGACTACTTAGATGTCAATTCCAGTACTAGCAGAGGGAGGGGGTGAGGCCGCTAATTAATTAATGGGAACAGTACTTTACCATTATTATTTATTTTTTTATTATATAATTTAATTTTTAACTATGTATTAATAATATCAATCTACTTACTTGAGATTTCCATTGGGTTGCCTCCATGATATTCTATTCTTCACACTGGTTTGGCTCAAGTTGCTGAAGCTGTTCGATCGTCGCAGGCCTGGCAAGTTGCCCTCACTACCAAAGTGCCTTAATGTGCCCAACCTCTGTCGTAGTGCATTCTGAAAACAAAAATAATTACATTTACATATATATATATATATAACTAGCTGTGACCGCGACTTCGTCCACATGGAATAGTTTTTTTGGGTACCAATGTGGTGACACAATAACAAAATAAAAATAAAAAAGGTCTTATTTTGCAGATAAACCAAAATACATTTTAGTTTATCTATAGTATTTTATTAATAATAGAACTTATCATAATTCTGGTTATTTATTTATTATACCATGCATAAATACAGAAAATGTCACAATGATTTTAACAGTGCTCTTCGAACTTGTGACTTGAAGATATCACCATATTCAGAAATTTTACTGCCTTTCTCACCTTTCTAAAGGAACACAGTAATGCAAACACTGCTGTCTGGTGGTAGATATAGTTGAGAGTGAGCAACCAATTCAGATGACCTTTTGTATGTGGCATACCTCCAAAGAACAAAGGTACTTTCTTACCGTAGCCTATAACAATTGCCTATGTCGGGTTAAGATTTGATAACTCTACAATCATACAAAAATATATAATGTTCTAGGTGTTTGCAGTATGTACTATGTTTAATATTAATTATTTGATGGAGGTATATAATTGGTAAATTTTCTTTCATGTTATTTAATTTAAAAACATATTTGAATGTAATTCCAAGCATGTATTATATTAAAATTTCTTACAACATACCATTACTGAAAAAAAATAACTCCACTAATAAAATTACAACAATTTTTATCTATATTCATTATAGCAACATGCTGATCGAATATATTTTCCATTCAAGAAATACTTTGTAGTGTAGTAAAATATAAATACATACATCACTCCTGATTCCTATCTGTATTTCGCACACTCGCACTCATTTAATCTTGGTATTTTTGACCTGGCCTTTCTTAATAACTCTTCTGCTTGGTTAAGGTATCTTTGTCTAGATTGTATTATAACAACTTTGTTTTTACTTCCGCTGTATATACTTGTGCAGTCCTTTTACTAATATATTCACATTTCACAACTTTTATTAATTTTATCTTTTACCTAGTTCTTTTTAATCATTTGATCATTTACCAAGTAATTCCTTAATACAATAAACAAAATATGTTTTAATGTGAGAGCATTGTATTATTGTAACTAGAATTGTGTGTTGAAGAAAAGCACTTTACCACTACAGTTGTGTAAATATATACACTGCCACTTTTCATTGTTCTTGGTTAATCATAATAAATCTCTTGAACAAGTGGAACACATACAAGACCTTGATACACATTATTCTACACGACACTACAGCAAAAAAGGACTGTAAAGGCTAAAAAAAATACATCAAAATTAATAAATAAACAGTATACCCTCTTTGCTTGCCATTCCAAACGACGAGTTATTTGATCGACCAAGATGCGGTTTCTGATATTCGAAGTCTGGTTCTGATAGAAGCCACCCCGCTTCCGAGGCCTCAGCACGCGTTCAGGTGTTGCTCCCTGCAGTATAGTGAACCGGTCATTTAAGCTCAAACCAGTGGTCTGCAGGCCGTGTACTTTTTCTATGCCCATTTTGCTAAAAACGAAGTCAGCCAACAATTCACATAAACATAAGACGAAGTATTAAGTACTTAGGTCAACATATCACAAGCCAAATTTTGAAATAATAATAATAACTGAGCAATCTAGTATTTTTTTCTAGAAAGCTGTCGCAAAAATCTCAAGAACGCTCTCGGGCATAGACTATAATAGTCGTGCAACGGAAATGTCAGTGTCAAATACGGATGTTCGATTTTCATCGATTTTTATAAACACTGATATTATAATGGATGGGTTGGCTACGTAATTATCGATACATCGATATTTAATTAATAAAATGTGAAAACGATAATTTTTCTTTTAGGCGCCGTCTTGCGTGCTTCCACTGAATATTAGCAGATGATTGTCAAGTTCAACTTTCCACTATATTGAGAAAAGAAATCAGTAGCTGCATGAGCAATATTCCTTGATGACCTTAATCCATATTTTTAAAACAGAAAAACAATGCAAATGTTATATTTTCTCTTGTGACAAATTTTTGTTTGGATTTGGTTGGCTTGACAGTTTGTCTGATTGTTTAATTCACTACTAAAACGTTTTGCGATCTTTCTTTGCTCGATGTTCATTCTGATGTTGTTTTAGTTTGTTTACCTACCATGTAATATATTATTATACCAAATTGAAAAAATGACGTCCACTGCCGTCGTTAGTTGTGACAGTATGTCTTAATTTTGTAGTTAAAATGTCATCTGTTAAATTGTGAAGAAATTATGTGCCTATTGTTTTGTTCTACTGGTTCCTAGTGCCTCTATTTTAAAATCTGAAATTAAATGGAGTAAAAAACACGTTTCACGAATATAATGGTTAGTTTTATTTGTTACTGAAAACATCAATGTTTTAGAAATATCTTTGTTTTTCAAACGATATTTATCTTACATTGATACTTTTAGTTTGATGTTAACATCGTTGTCAACATTGGCGTTTTTCAAATAATGAACATCCCTAGTGTCAAAGAAAGATTACTTTTTCTTAAGTATCGGCTTGATCTATGTGTATTCTATGCCAACTATACTTACTCATTTCAGTAATAATTTACACTTATGCGTAGAACGTATTTATTTTACATAATGACAGTGACAGCGGGCCGCTGTTAACCAGCTGTCAAAACGGAAACTTTCGATAGTAATATTTATTTGAATTAATCTTTTAAATAATGTATGAAAATTCAATTTGTAGTTTTGTTTATCAGTTAGTTTATCCTAATTAATCTAATCCGGCGTGGTTTATCTATAAAATCAGTCTTTAAATAACAGTTTCAGTCATGTAAACATACATTTTTCGTGAAACAGGTTAGAGAGTGCTGAAGTTCAACATGAAGTTAGATTCCTTTATAAACAGGCAGCAAGAGTGCTGCTGGCTCATTTCGATCCAACCAACGATGTCGGAGGTTGCTAACGGAACACCAGTTGACGATAATTGTTTGTTCGATATGGACGCGTGTTATGAAACATTTGACAAAGATGGGTAAGTTTCATAAAAACTTTACCTTCACACACTCATATTAATTAAAACGGTAAAAAAATATATATGAATGCTAGTATTGCCTTAAAATATTATTTTCTTTTTTTTCCTATCAACTTACTATTTCATCATTTCCTTCAACTTAGTTTCAGAAAGTTATGGCTAAAGTTTGTACTTGAGTGGTATTGCGCCATAACTACGCCTTTTAAAAAGGAACCGAAGTATCATATGTTAATTAATTATGAGGACATGGGCTATTGTATTCAAATTTTTAACCAAACAAACTTTTACCATGCCTTATAAATAATCATATAAAACTTTTAATTTATTTTCGTTGCATTAAAGATTTTGATATAAGTTTTGACCAAATTTAAAAACTAAATTTGTAATAAATCAGTTCATTAATTTAGTTTCTAAAACAAATTATATTATACATCTCAAACTTGTAGAATGTAATATCTTCCAAACATATTTATCTTAAGCATTTTTGGACAACCAATCAACATTTTTTTTTCATTACCAAATACATGATAGCACATTTATATTGAATTTGCAATGTAGAGACACTAAATAAATTTGAACATTATTTGAGAAATATAAACGTATAAAGAAACACAAATAGCAAAATTAAAGATGAAGAATATAAATGTAACTAAATTTATTTCAAAGAAGCCATTCAAGTTTATTTATGTTCTCTTCATATTGAAGAGTTGTAATAATACACAAAGCAAGACTGTCTGAAATTACCATAAATAAGACAGTAACATGTAGGTCTGGGGATAGGTTCCCTGTTGGAAATATTATTTTTCAATATAGTTTCCAAATTATACAGTTTGTATAAATTGCTGCTACTTACAATTACATAGAGTGAATTTTGGTCTTAATTAAATATTACCAAGTTTCAATTACATCATGAAAATATGACAAGGGAATTGTTTAAAAAATAAAATGTACATAGGTATTCATAAATTGAATATTTCCCTCTGAGTTAACTCTGCATAAGCAAGGAATATAGATTTTCATTTCCTTCAATTTTGAACATCTCTTATATATTTGTAAAAGTAGAGACCTGATACAAAGGTTGTTGTTGGTTGCACTAGTACCTAACTCTCAACAATTTCAACCGGCAAATAACCATGTTTGCATTGCTGTATTCTGGTTTAAATTGTGAAAGAGGAACAGTGAAATTTCAAAACAATATGACATTCAAGTCTAAAGGTTCGCAATGCTCTAGTCCTAGATATCCTTGTAATGTCATAGTCTATAGGATGTTGTTATTACTAAACCATCCACTAAAAAGCTTTTTATTTATTTCTTCACTTATTTTATCCTTATGCACCTATATTTACGTTTAAACTTAAAAAAAAATCAACTATTATAAAGACATATTGAATAATTTATGTAATAGTAGATTTTAATAAACAATTTTATCGAAAATTTGAAGATAAAATTAATTTCTACTCAAAAACGAGTTATATAATACACTCAAAGTGAGTAAGTTGTTTCTCCAATCTAGTGGAAGGGGTAAATGTCGATTTATAATAGGCCTATTTAAATAAAGATATATTTGACTTGGACTTTGACAAGAAAAGGAAGTCTACAGGGAGAATTGACGTCATCGCCATAAAGTTTAGTGCGCGCGAGTGAAATGTCGAGACATCTTAATACGCTCACTCTTAACAATATAAACCCCGTTAACTATTTTATTCATCACTAATTCTTGTACACACACATCAACAGATCGACTTATTCAAATTGTTAAATTTTCGCAATCTTTGAACGGGATCCTTTGAGTTCAAAGGTGTCGTTTTTTTAGACCAAATCGACAAACAAGCGCGTGGAAGAAAGCGACACAGCAGCCTATGGATTCTTAACATCACAAGGATATCAATAGCGCGTTGCCAACCTTGTGACTAAAGGATATTATATCTAGTAATTTCACTGCCTCTGTGATATTTTGACAGTTTCGTGAAGGTAAACCTACCAAAACCAAATACCACGTATAGTCAAACATCGGATTCCGCCGTCCCAGAATTGCTTGTCCAAAAACGTGGTATTTAGACACGGCTCTAGGAGTATGTGCTGACAATAAAATTTGCTTCCTCGAAGCATAATCGAATGACGCCTTATTTTCCCGCACTGTAATTTCATATTTTGTATACAACTCTTTAAATTGCTGTGTCTTCACTACATACATAGTTTAAAACAAACTCGCTTTCCGCTGTCTGTCTGACCCTGTCTGATTAGATCTTTATAACTCCGTAACGGATCTTGATGCGGTTTCGATAAATAGTGATTAATGATGAAGCTTTATATGTAATACATGCATAATATAGTAGAGAAACACTGATAATTTAAGAATTTTCTAATGTAATGTAAATAAAGATCATATTTTAGCGATAACATTGCAAACGCTTGCTGATCCCGACGAGATTTATCAAAATAATGTATGTACTACAATATTGTATACCATAAAAAGGCCTACAAGAAACACCTGAGTTGTTTATGTCCATCTCTTAAGGTTAACCTACAATAACCATTTTTTATCCTCATTGCACCCGTGCGAAGCCGGCGCGTGACGTAGTGGTCGTCCTGGTGTATTAGAATTGGGTGTTTTTAGAAGTAATTTAAAATAGTTTTATTTGGAAAAAAATATTTAAAAAGGGGGCTGTGTAAGAATTAATATCTTTATATAAAAAACTATATAGACTACTGAACCGATTTTAATATTTTTTTGCTTACTTTGTACAGTTTAATCCAACTTGTGGTAGGTATATGATATTTTATATCTCAATTTAAGAGAGGACAAAGTCTGTTAGGTCCTTTAGTTATTATAAAAAACTAGTTTTGGTTGAACAATAAAATCGGGTTTTCCTTATACATATTGAAATTCTTAATAGAAATTAATTTTAAATAATTATATATTATTTAATTAATTCAATTTATTATTATTTATTATAAAGAATTTCAACATCAAACTCGTTATACAGAAGCCAAATTAAAATTAAACGTAAAGTAGAAGGTTTTAGCTTTAGTAAATAATTGTCATAATGTTAATATAATATGTGTGCCGCGGTCTGATGCGTCCTCCGAATGCGATGCGAATCAGGCATAGCTATTGTTTGAAAATTGTCACCCTTCTAAATTATTTTTACTAGTACACTGATTTTATTATCATCGTCATCATCACTGTAGCCATACAACGATCACTGCTGATCATTGGCCTACCCATAAAAGGGGGAGTTTGTCCATAATTTGCGTGCCGAGCAACCGTGGAGATGCTGCTGCCTATTTTCTCACTGTGCATTTGAGCTACTCTGTTTTGGATGGATTTACCGCCATCTGTCGGTCGCCTGTTACGAAACTCGGTAGAAGTAGTAAGAAAAAGGGAATAAAGACATAAAGTTTGATATTTGAAAAACACAAAAAAACATCTATTTATTTATCTATTTATTATTTACATAATTGTATGGGTTATACCAATTACACAATTATAAGTATCCCCAATAATTATCCTTAATAAAACTGTGAATGCTAAAAAAACTGTCAGACAGGTAAATCGTATTTTTACAGTTTACTATATCTTCTATATGAATATTGACTATATACTATATAATCAATATTAATAGGATTATATACTTAATAGTGTTGTGGTGTCAGGTGCCTATAAGAACAGGCTAGACCTAGTTTAGGTACCTAAGTATCAAAATGTATTTTAGTTTAAGTTACCTTTTGTTGTTGAATAAAGTTATTATTATTATTTTTATTATATCAATTTTTAGGTAACTTGAACTTCACAGAATATATCTCTTTATCAATAAAAAACAATGTTAAAAAAACAATGTTATGTTAGTATACTGATACTGAAAAATACTGTGTATGTATATCTAGTATGGAATGCCAGCAAGTGACACGAATTAACCACAATTAATCTTTGCTACATTCCCATTACTAATCTTCAAGGTGTCATTCTTACGACATCTGATACAGGGGAGTTACTATTCTACTCTGCCGGTACCACACGGCCATAATAGGTACATACATAAAAGGTTAAACTTTGAATGTCGTTCTTTGTTTATAGGTAAATATTTAGTTCATTAATATGTTTACTTTTGTATTCAGTGTTTATCCGTATCCTAAAGAAAATTAAAAGTGTACAGAGCTAGAACATATTTTATTTTATTTGTTGATTCCCAACACTGAATAATAATACTACCTACTAATATTATAAATGTGAAAGTAACTCTGTCTGCCTGTCTGTCTGTTATACTTTCTCGCTTAAACCTCGCAACCGATTTTGATAAAATTTGGCACAGACAAACTTTAGACCTTGAGAAAGAACATATTTTTTTCAATTTGAAGTATCGCTATTTTTAGAGCTAGAAACTTGAAACTTATTTTTCAGGCCGTTGATTCGATATAAATAAACATGACATTCAAAGTAAAGGTAAAGAGGTATGATGCCCAAAAAAACTATTCCACGCGGACGAAGTCGCGGGCACAGCCAGTTATATATAAAGTCACACATATATATATATATATATATATATATATAAATATATATGCCTACCGGCACTAGAGGAGTCCTAAAACTAAGTTCACTGCAGATACATTACGCGACCAATCAGAAAAAACCACCAACACCACCTATGTAGACCCCTGCCGGCGTCGGCGCTAACACACCATTGTCTTAAAGCAGGTGGTTAAAGTAAATCATTTATTTTAACATAATCCTTGAATTTATTCAGCGTCTAGCCTATTACCCTACTTTGGATTTTATAATAAAATATCATATTGTAGCCATATGGTACCGGCAGCGTAGATATATAAAGACAATTAGCGGTATATATATCCGAAGCAGTGTAGCTCAGATACAATAGGGCGAGAATGGGCAGCAGCATTCCGGTCGTGAAGTTACGTTCTACGATGGCTACGCTCGCCCAATGCGGCGATTTTGGGATAATTTCTGCTTTTTGGGGTAGTCTATGTCAAGCAGTGGACATTTTAAGGCTTCTGTGATGATGAGGATGAGTTATTGAAAATAAATATATTTATTATCATAAACACCAGCATAAGCACCAGGTACAGAGGGAGGTACCAACTATTGAAGGTCCACTGCTGGACATAGGCTCCTCAAGAAAGGGGCAATTTCGTTCCATAATTGCCGCGCTGAGCAAAGGAGTCAGCAGTCGCAAAACGCCGCTTTCGCGACAGGAATGCTAGCAGCATTCCAAACCAACTTCCCAACCTCGCCTTGTGCATTTGAGCTGCATAGTTTCGGATGGATATACCGCCATCTATCGGTTCTGGTACCTTAGTCGTCTTTACGACACCGTACACGGTACCTCACGGCTTATGGTACCTTAGGTTGACGGCAGTATGGATAATCAAAAAATATGTTAAGCCTAATTAGAAAACAATTTATTTGAAACGGGATATTTGTAACAGGACAATTACGTCATGTGAGACGCCGTGAGGTACGGGCAGATTTCAAGATTAAATATAACCGTAATTGCTGTAAGAAATTCCGATTGCGCATTTGGTAGTTGTTCTATCTTGTGCGCTAAGGGTCGTGGGTTCGATCTTCACTTAGGACAAATATTATTGTGATGATTTTTGTGCTTTAAGCGACTTATCTCGGAGATAAGTCAATGTAAGGGATGTTGTGTGGATTTACCTTTTTTATTATTACATATTATGTTGTTCCCAGGGATGGTAAACTAAACTTTGACGAGTTCCGGCTGATCTGCAAAGCCCTCTTCCGCAACGACAAGGGGCTCATATACCCTCTCGACGAGGACCGCGCCCGCCACATCTTCCAGGTCTTCGATAAGAATGATGATGGCTTCGTAGATAAAGAAGAGTTCACCTTCTGCTGGAACCACTGGATCAAAGTGGTAAGCATGATTGCTTGCACTCTCAACTATTTCTTTACGCTGGATTTACACTCAGTCCAAATAGGAAATTAAGTGGGCAGCTAGAGTACGGTAAACAACACCAGAATCGAAAAATTTACAGTGAAAATATTTGCAAAACCTACAATTATGACAAATAAATATTTTAAAGACATAATATGTTTGCAGTATACATAGTTTACCCGTCTTTGATGAATTCTTCTATTTTTGTAAATAATATTCTTTTTTATTCTCCTTTACACTTAATAATTAATGTATAATAACTTTATGTATCGCTTTGTTGTAGGAACATTGACACAACTCTAAAGTAACCGAAGTTCTAAAAAGAACACTTACGTATAGTAATTATAGATTATATTTTTTAATTTCGATTGATTTTGTGTGTTATCTTGCAAAAGAGCGATGTATTGAAATAATCGAATCAAGTTTCAAGTGCGTTGAAGACTGGAGTCTGAATCTAAGCTTAGCTAACTAAGCTTGTAATTTTTTAAATCACCAGACCTCTATTCCGAAACAGCATATATTTATATATTAGTCAAGTCAAAGAAGCCAATAGAAACTCTTTTTCGCGATGACCACCTTGCGTATGTATCACAGCAAATCTATGGACGTCCACGGGACTTAAAACAAAGTTTACATAAGCTGTGTGGTTGCAGATAGTACGGCCGGTGAGCACGTTCCTGATAGTTGACGTCCAGAACGACTTCATCACCGGCACATTGAACATCAGCAAATGTAATGCCCAACAGGATGGCAGTGAGGTGAGTGGTGTTATTTTTTAATATTGAGTAAACACAAGTAGCCGTAAGGTACCCAGGTAAGGTAGCCAGTGTAAAATAGTACCGTAACTGGCGATGGCGGTATATCCATCAGAATTAGTGCAGTTTAAATGCTCAGGGCGGGGATGGACAGCTGCATCTCTATCTGCGATTGCCACTACGCTTGCCCAGAGCGACAAATATGGGCAAAAGTCTCTGTCACCTAAACTGTTCAAAAAAGTTTCAAATAAAAATAAAAAGCCACATCAATTCCACGGGAACATGTTACCGGGATAAAAAGTAGCCTATAACTGTTCCAGGTCTGTTCAGCTGATCCGGCGTGAATGAATAACAAACACATTATGATAGTATTTGTGTTTGTTTTGTGTCTGGGTGTTTTAAAAGTGTATTTAAGTATTATATTTGTGATTCCTCTATTGCCTGATGTCCGTCACACAAGTGCTTTAAGCAACTTACCACGGAGTCAGGTCGATGAATGAGATGTGTGAATTTACTAGTTTTTTTAACGGCTTAAAGATTCTTTTAGAATCATTGGCAATTTGAAAAGTTAAATAAACTGCGTTTTAAGGCCGTTAAAAAATTAGATTTATTATCACTGCTCGTGAACGCGTATATGTTAGAAAATATTTAACACTTCCGTAAAACTTTCTCTATTACAAAATGGGAGGATGTGTTAAACTAGCATGTGCTAAGTGTTAATGGCGACTCCCCGATACTCCGGTATCCGGCGTATCGACCAAACATCACTGTTCGACGTACATGGCGCGGTGTGAACCCCTTCGGTGCAATACCGCACGGTGGCAACGAGCGTGCGTGTATTCGATTCTATTTTTAAACGGGCACCGCATTCGGATTTGGCAAACATTGAAAATAACTTGGTACCGATTTTATTGTTCAGGTCATTCGGTTCACGATTTCTTTTTCTAGTATTGATATCAAAATGACAACGCAAATTAATATTTTATATGAAAAATTAGGAATAAGTTTCTTCCTAAGCCGTGAGGTACCGACAGAGTACCTATACAGGTTTCGCAAAAGTCGACTAAGGTAGCAGACACCGACAGATGGCGGTATATCTGTCTGAAACAGTGCAACTGATATGCATAGGGCAGGGATGGGTAGCAGTATCCCCGTCGCGAAAGTTGCGTTCTGCGATTGCCAACAAGCTTGCCCAGCGTCGCAGTTAAGTACAAAGTTCTCCCCTTTCTTGGTGAGGTCCGAGGCTGGTCCGATAATGTTGAATAAGTTCCTTTATAAAATAGTTTGAAAGTTACATCATATGTCATACAAATACTCAAAGCCGACTAATTTCGGTTTGGTATGAAGATCGAATCCAGAATATTGTTAACCAGGGCTACTCGTATATACGAGTCGCTAAGCATTAGCGATAAACTCGGCAACAACTAGACTTGGCGGACATTACACCCCATATACGCAGGTACCGGCAGAGTAGAATAATACCTCCCCCTGTACCTGTAAGAGGCGGTGTCGTAAAAGGCGATGACACATTCATTTAAAATTGTCAATGTATGAGATACTAGCTGTGCCCGCGACTTCGTCCGCGTGCAGTAGTTTCTTTGGGCACAATACCGTTTTAATTTAACCTATATAAACTTTAAATGTTATATTTATTTATATATACAAATGAATAGCCTGAATAATAAGTTTTAAGCTTCTAGCTTTATCAATAGCGATACTTCCATACAACTTTTCATCCCTCCTTTCGACCCCTTACAACACTTATGTCGAAAGAAAATGTAGCCTGTGTCCTTTCTAAGGCCTTAGACTATGTGTGTACCAAAATTCATTTAAATCGGTTCAGTAGTTTAGGCGTGATTGCGTAATAGACAGACAGAGTTACTTTCGGATTTATAATATTAGTAAGGATGTATGTTACAGTCATATGATACACATGTGTCTTAGAATAACGTTAAAATGTTCCATAACATGGCCTTGTTAGAGCATTGCAGATAGAGCTCTAAATTGGTAAAAATAAAAAGAATATCAATAAAAATAAATATTATTAATAAATAAATGTAATCTATACTAATATAATAAAGCGGAAGAGTTTGTTTGTTTGTTTAAACGCGCTAATCTCAGGATCTACTGGTCCGATTTGAATAATTATTTTTTTGTTGGATAGTCCATTTATAGAGGAAGGCTTTAGGCTTTATACCATTACGCTGAGACCA
The DNA here is from genome assembly GCA_020976665.1 of Heortia vitessoides. Taxonomy (NCBI): domain Eukaryota; kingdom Metazoa; phylum Arthropoda; class Insecta; order Lepidoptera; family Crambidae; genus Heortia; species Heortia vitessoides. The sequence goes on from JACJUM010002477.1 coordinate 13,899,199, forward strand.
ATAGGAGCGAAGCGTCAGTGAGAAATGTTGAAAAAACGGGGAAAAGGCTGTTGACATGTTGGAATCGCAGAGCGCAGCGCGAGCTTCCTTGGCAGGGAAGCTACTGCCCATTCCTACCCTGTGCATTTGAGTTGCACTGTTACTGATGGATATACCGCCATCTGTCGGCTCTGGTACCTTAATCGCCACTTTCGATACCTTTTGCAGTGGGAGGTACTATTCTACTCTGCTGGTATCTAACTAAGGTACTATATGAGCATTCATCGAATCGCTAACGCATAGCACTTCAACAAGGAAGCACAATACATTTAATATAGTCAAGTCTTTTTGCACAAAATACCTCCGGCCTCTACTTTGCAATCGATATTAATCTGTAAATGCGAGCCATTGAGTTCAAAATTGATTGTAAAAACTTGGATGATTTGAGTAGGTTGGTTTGTTTCTTACTTACAACGTAATTCCCATGAGTGTATTTTATCAATTCTACTTATTGTGATAATGATATTTGTGGGTACTTAGAGCTGATATTTATTTGTAATAGATTTTGAAACTACTGGTATGGTACTTTTATTATAGCCGTGAGGTATCAGCAGAGTAGAATAGTACCTTCCGCTGTATCAGGTATCGTATGGTACCAGAAAGAAAAACCACTAGTACTATATAATACTAGTAAAAATATAATATATACATGTCTATGTAATAATTAATTTATATGTTTTTTAAATAAATTCCCACATCTCATACATTAACCTGACTCCGTGGTAAGTCGCGTAAAGCACTTATGTTACCGACGCCAGACAACAGAGAAAACACAAATATACTACTTTAATACAAATATTTAATATCCAGACACAGAACAAACATAAATATCATCATATAAATATTTGCCCTTGGTGAGAATCGAACCCACGACACTTGGCGACAAAGATAGGATCACTACTATCTGCGCCATTGGGCCCGCCATATATACCAAAAGTACATAAATAAAAATACATTTTATTTGTATATAAAATAATCACATATATATTAAAATAATGAATGCTGTAGTCTTCTGTTCGATCAGTCATTATAGTGACAGGAAATGCCGTGACATTGAAATAAGACTATTACATAAAAAGCAATATCTTCTTTATTCTAAAATTAAAAGAAAAAATGCCCTTGCACTGTTGGTAAATGCCGTAACGAATTTGCGTGCAACAGTGAAGTGAATTCCGGATAAATAGAGACTTCCACGAGGCGGGGGTGGCGGGTCGGGGTTCTGGGGTACTGGGGTACCCAGGTACTGGATTGATGGTCTAACTTTGGATGCCACACGGAACTCTTTGGATCAGCTCCAATTCGCGGGCCGAGCACGCGAGCCTAATAGAAAAATAACTTTTAACATACAATACGGTATAGCATTCATTTTTCAGACTGACTAGGCTAGAAGATATTGCAATTGTTTTAGTATTAAGCCGCATAAAGGTAAACAATTATTTATGAAGACATAGCCTTGCGGTAACGGCAGAGTAGAATAGTACGTCCTCCTGTACCAGGTGTCGTAAGAGGCGACTAAGGTACCAGAACCGACAGATAGCGGTATATTCATGCAAAAAAGTCAGCTGAAATGTACAAAGCGGGGATGGGCAGCAGCTTCCCCGTCGCCAAAGTTGTGCTCTGCGATTGCCAACACGCTTGCCCAGCGCGGCAATTTTGGGCAACATACCCCCCTTTCTTGGGGAAACCTATGTCCAACAGTGGACTTTTAATGGCTGGTATGATGAAGATGAAGACATATTGTTCTTTAATTTCATACTAGCTAACACGACAGACGCTGTCCTGTCCTTGCTATACTAAAGTATATTTATAATAACGGGCGTGTTGGCGCAGATGGTAGTGAACCTATCTTGTGCGCCAAAGGTCGTGGGTTCGATTCCCACTCAGAGCAAATATTTATATAATAATATTTGTGTTAGTTCTGTGTCTGGGTGTTAAATATTTGTATATAAGTAGTATATTTGTGATTCCTCTCTTGTCTGATGTCCGAAACACAAGTGCTTTGAGCGACTTACCACGGAGTCAGGTCAATGTACGAGATGTTGTGTGAATTATTATTATTAATGAAAAAATGTTGCGACTGTAAATTGAAATATAAACTGTCCTATCTCGAATTGGATAAAACTGTACACAGTAAGCAAAAAAATATTTAAATCTGTACCGTTGTTTTAGTTGTTTCTTCTAACAAATTATGTGTCACGAAATTTTTGGCAACATCATTCCTGTCGCAGCGGCACAGCAATGATAAGCTAAATCCTTTCCTTCTCGGGAAGGCTATGTGGCTATGTCCAGCAGTAGACTTCCAAAAGCTGATATGATGATATCACCAGTATTTTAAATGATAGAGCCTTAGCCTATTTTCTTGAACAAGTTTAAGACTCAGTAATGTAACGACTATCCCTACTATATATAATATTATGAATGCAAAAGTAACTCTGTCTGTTTGTCTGTTACTCTTTCCCGCTTATACCTTTAAACCGATTTTGATGAAATTTGGCACAGACAATATTTAGCCCCTGAGAAAGGACAAAGGCTATTTTTTAATTCAAAAAAGGGTTGTGAGGGGTCGAAAGGGGGGATGAAAAGTTGTATGGAAGTATCGCTGTTTCTGTAGATAGAAACTTGAAACTTATGTTTCAAGCTACTGATTCGATATAAATAAACATGACATTCAAAGTTTATATTAATAGTTAAGGTACCCAAAAAAAAACCTATTCCACGCAGACGAATTCGCGGGCTCAGCTAGTACAGTATAATTTAATAAGGATAGAAAGACTACGGTTCTATTGTACAACAGAAAGTTGACACCATTAGTCCTGTCGCGGCGGTGTTCACACGACAAAGACGCGAAAATTGTATACAACCGAATGACTCTTTGGTCCTTGATCAAATAATAGATAAGTTGATGAACTTTTTTTGGGACGTTTTTATCGTTATATTGTAATGGTTTATTAAATAACTTCGTCAATCCATTATTTGCTTTCGTCTATAAAGTTTTATAGAGATTCGTGAGTTAAACTTTATCAGGTTTCCTAGGTCGTCTATAAAATTCTGCTGCTCATCACCGCTCTGTTGCTTTTGAATTTCGTTGTTTCAGATGGTTTTACCGTGGCGGTATTGGTTCCGGTACCTCAGTATCATACGTCACTTTTTACGGTTTTATTAAACTTTTCCAGTACCCCTACCTTGAATATAAAGATATTATTTTCTGTGATATATATATCTGCTGTCAAAATCCAATTCCAATAACTCGGTGCAATTTCAATTTTTTTCAATTTCAATTTCAATTAATGTAAAAACGAAATAAACATAAGATTGCAGGGCCCACTTCGCGGCAAGGGAAGATTTTACAATAAAATATCAGGCAGTAAATCAGGCTTATCGATGAAAAAATTTAATGGGGTCCTATATTCAGGAGTGGACTTCCAATTGCTGATATGATGATGAGAGAATTTACATACGAGGGGTAATCCAAAAGTAATGATAATGAATATTAAAAAACATGATTATACCAAATTTTTTAATTTATTTTTCTACATAGTCTCCTAACAAGTTAATGCATTAAGTCCATCTTTTTTCTAAACCTAAAATTCCCTTTAAAAAAAAATCTTTTTCTTGACTCTCCAAAAAAGCCTCTACAGCGGACATCACTTCGCTATCGTCTTCAAATTTCTTGCCTTGAATTCCTTGAGCCGAGGAAAGAGATAGAAGTCGCTGGGAGCTAGATCTGGCGAATAGGGAGGGTGTTCGACTAATTCAAATCCCATTTCTTGAATGGCAGCTATCGCAACTGCAGCTTTGTGAGCCGGTGCATTGTCTTGATGAAACAGCACTCCAGCGCGCAGCTTGCCGCGTCTTTTTTCCTTGATGGCCTCCCGCAATCTTTTTATTTGGTCTGCATAGTAAGAGCCTGTAATAGTGGCTCCCTTTTCCAAATAATCCACCATTATAATTCCTTCTGCGTCCCAGAACACGGAGGCCATAACCTTCTCCGCCGAACTCGACACTTTGAATTTCTTCGGCGTCGGTGAGGAGGCTCGTTTCCACGTCATTGACTGCTGTTTCGTTTCAGGATCGAAATGATGGATCCAGGTCTCGTCCATGGTCACAAAACGTGACAAAAAATTTTCCTGGTCAAGTTGAAACTTTTCGAGATTAGCCTTGGAAGTGTCAATTCGTTTCTTCTTTTGTTCGTCGGTTAACATTCTCGGTACCCAACGCGCTGACACCTTTTTCATATGCAATTCATTTGCGAAGATTCTTTGGATACTGCCATATGAAATCCTTGTGACCTCAGCTACGTGCCTGATGGTCACTCTTCGATCTGCCAACACGATATCTTCAACTTTTTTCACGTTATCCTCAGTGAGGGACGTGGATGGGCGTCCTTCGCGAGGTTCGTCTTCTGTCGATGTTCTGCCCAACTTAAACTCCTTGGCCCAGCGTGCAACTGTGGAATAAGGAGGAGCAGAGTCCCCTAATGTTTCCACCAAGTCGCTGTGTATGTCTTTGGTAGATAATTTTTTCAAGCAGAGGTACTTGATGACGGCTCTAATTTCTTTTTTCTCCATTTTGATGTTCTCACTCCGACAGGTCGAATTCAAATGAATGTAGCTCCCGTTCGGGTTGTCGACGCGCAGCCGCTAGGCTGCGCGGAGGCGACCTCGGCGCTTAGCGCCCTTGTCGCGGTGTCCAACGCCGCCGATAAATATCGGTGGGTCATAGGGTTGCGGTGAAAAGCATTTTTCGCTTCCACCCGCTATTTCGTAACAATTCTTACGAATGTTTATTTTGGGTTTGGTAGGTGTCTTGCGTTTTTGCGGCGAGAAACATTTCGCTTCCACCCGCTTTTTTCTTAACATTTCTTG